>CAUYMX010105885.1:0-19680 GCA_963573855.1 Lepilemur septentrionalis | reverse complement strand
ATCAGAAAAATAATCAACCACAGCCAACCAGTTTCATCCCAGGGATGCAAGGATGATTCAACATATGTAAATCCATAAATGGGATTCATCACATAAACAGAAGCAAAAACAAGAATCATATTGTCATTTCAATAGATGCAGAAAAATTATTTGACAAAATTCAGTGCCCTTTTATGATAAGAACTCTTCACAAAATGGGCATAGATGGAACATACCTCAAAATTATAAAAGCCATATATGACAAATGCACAGCCAACATCATACTGAACAGGGAAAAGGTGAAAGCACTCCCACTCAGAACTGGAACAAGATAAAGATGCTTACTGTCATGACTTCTACTGAACATAGTGCTGGATGTTCTAGCCAAAGCAATCAGGCAAGAGAAGGAAATAAAGGGCACCCAAATGGGGAAAAAGGAGGTCAAACTATCACTCTTTGATGATGATATGATCTTGTATCTGGAATACCCCAAAGATTCTGCTAAAAGACTTCTGCAATTCAGCAAAGGCCCAGGCTACAAAATCAATGAATACAAATCAGTAGCATTCCTATACAACAACAACAGACAAGGTGAGAATCAGGTCAAAGATACAATATTTCTCACAATAGCTACAAAGAAAATAATACACCTAGGAATATATTTAACCAAGGAGGCGAAAGATTTCTACAAAGAGAACTATAAATTATTGAGGAAAGAAATTGCAGATGATGTAAAAAATAAAAAAAAAAATAACATGTTCATGTATTGGCAGAACCAACATTGTTAAAATGTCCATACTACCCAATGTGATTTACAGGTTCAGTACAATTCCCATCAAAATATTAATGTCATTTTAAAGAGATCTTTGGAATAAGAAAAGCACCCAAATAGTCAAAGTAACCCTAAGCAAAAGGAAGAAATCTGAAGGCGTCAGCTCTAAAGGCACTTTATCCAACTTTATGCTTTACTACAAGGCTATGGTAACCAAAACAGCATGGCTCTGACACAAAAATAGAGATATAGATTAATGGTACAGAAGAGAGAACCTAGATATAAAACCATTCACATGTTGTCATCTTATCTTAGACAAGCAAGCAACAATTTACACCAGGAAAAAGAATTCCTACTCAATAAATACTGCTGAGAAAACTGGAGAGCCACATGTAGAATATTGAAACAGGATCCATATCTCTCACCAGTAACAAAAATTAATTCAAGATGGATCACAGACTTAAATCTATGATATAAAACCATAAGAATTCTAGAAGAAAATGTTAGAAAAACTCTTCTAGATATTGGTCTAGGCAAAGCATTCGTGAAGAAGATTGCAAGGGCAATCATGGCAACAATAAAAATAAATAAATGGGACTTGATTCAATTAAAAAGTTTCTGCACAGCAAAGGAAACGATCAATAGAACAAATAGACAAACTACAAAAGGGGAAAAAATATACACCCAAGAAAGGGATAATAACGAGAATCTACAAAGAGGTCATGAAATCAGGAAAAAAAAAAAAACAAAAACAAAAACAAAACCTCTAACAACCCCATTAAAAAGTGGGAAAAGACATAAACAGCAGCTTTTCAAAAGAAGATAGACTAATGGCCAATAAACATATGAAAAAATGCTCAACATCACTAATCAGAAAAATGAAAATCAAACCCACAAGGAGATAGCATCTAACCCTTATTAGAATGGCTTTAATCAATAGATGCTGGTGTGGATGATAAAAGAATGAGACACTCACTGTTGGTGGTATTGCAAACTAGTGCAGCCTCTATGAAAAATAGTAGGGAGAATCCTCAAATAACTAAAAGTAGATCTACCATTTGATCCAGCAATCCCACTACTGGGTATTTACCCAAACAAAATAAAGTCATTTTTTTCAAAAATATACTTGCACCAGAATTTTTATTGCATCACAATTCACAATTGCAAAGATGTGGAATCAATCCAAGTGCCCTCATTAATTCATAAGTGAGTTAATGAAACATGATATATGTATGCCATGGAGTACTGCCAGCCATATAAAATATAAATTTATACCCTTTGCAACAATCTTGATGGAACTGGAGATCCTCCTCCTAAGTGAGGTAACACAAGAATGGAAAAGCAAACACCCACATGCACTCACTATTAAATTGGAACTAAGAGATCAGCACTCTTGTGCACAGATGGAAGCGACTATCAGCAGAACTCATGCAGGTGGGAGGAGTATGGAGGGGATAAGTGAAATCATACCTAACTGGCAAAATGTACACTATCTGCATGATGAGCATACTTATAACATTGAATCAAACAGTACAAAAGCAATCCATGTATCCAAAACATTTGTATCCCTGTAATATTCAGAAATAAAAACAAGACAAATGTAAAATAAAAAAATTAAACAATGAGTTAAATCTCCTTTATAAAGTACTTCATAATCCTATGATTAAAATAATATTGCCATATAGCATTTGATGACATGCAATGTCAATTATATATTTTGTATAAAAACTTGTAAGTTAAACATATATAATAATGTTTCTTTAAGAAAGGAACATAAATTATACATATAAATTATGAGAGAGAGAAAAAGAGAGAGAAAGAGAAAGAGAGAGAGAGAACTCGAAAACTATACATAACAGCATTCATGTTATTTATCTCTGAGTGGTGAAAAACTTTACCAGAAATTTTTACTTCTTTTATGTATGAGTCATTTCTAAATTGTATGCAATAAACACTTAATATGGTAAAGAATTTAGTTTTTAAATAATATAAGGGAATGATTACATTCCCTTTAGGAAAAGAATATGAAATTATTGATGGATATACAAAACTGTAAAAGATGTGGGTATATGTGCTTATCTCCATTGAGTATTAATCACTGCATTACTCAAACTTTGTATATTTGTAAATGACTATACAAATACATAAATAAATAAAATATACTGTTAAAAGCAGAATTATTTTTAATGGTCACATTTTAATCTGGTCACTGTGATTTTCTGCCAATAAAATGAAAGCAGATCACCATCCTTGGGTACAAATACAACAATAGAGCATTTTACAGACTGTTAGAGATGGATTTCATGGTACCTCTGACCAGTAGTTATCTTAAATGTGAGTTCCATTATTCTCAGCTCTCAAAATCCTTTGATCTATTTTACGATGGGCTGAGAAGGAAGCTATCAATGTTTCCATTCAAGAACTTTTTAAAATAATACTTGGCTAATATTTTTCTTTTCATTTATTTGCATAAGTCTGAACCTGAAAGAATTTTGTTAAGTGGAAATCTTTTTCATCATTCAAATTATATTTATTACCAAGTGAAATTTTTATAATAAGTTATATAGTTATGTCCTTTTATTAAGAAACATGAAAATCATCAGTTATTCTATAAATAAAATTTTGGTTTACTGAAATGAAATTTTTACAATGAAATCTTTACAAATTTTATTATAGATAAAATTTGCACTATGAAAATCCAACAAAAACAACATGAAACCAGTTGTAAAATGTGAAACTAGCTTTATGTTTTCTATCAATATCTATAGAGCATTAAAGAAATGAATTGCTTCTAGGCCTTTTGGCTAAGATCAATTACAGCTTCTGCTCTTAATAGTTTCATAAAACAAACAAACGATGACATTAACCAACTCTGTCAGAGACTCAACTAACCTGCAAAGTCTTAACTAAGTTTAAAAAGAAATTGGCACAAAATATCACCAATTTAGTCAAAACAGTCAATCTTCTAGCCCCATGGGGACACAACCTAAATGTGCCTATTTAAAGATCAAAGGTGTGGTAAGACAGTTTGAAACTTTGATCTTCACATAACTGCTAAAGTTTTAAGTAGCACTTCAATAGGCCCCCCTTTTTGTCATCATAATATTCTGTTTCTTCCACCAATCCCTATTGTCTGTTGAGCCAAAGGTGCTGGGATGCATGGTTGGGAAGAGTGCAGCAATGATGGGAGAAGCCTGGGTAAGAACAACTCTGGGAAAAACACATGTCTGCTTTAAACACAAGTGATTTATCTTTAAACACAAGATAAAAATGGATATTTTAAAATGTCTATGCTCAGTTGAAAAACATTCATACTACAGACTTTTTATTTTTAAAGTAATACTTTTAGATGCATCAAGTCATGAATGTAAGAGAGCATTAACCAGAATATTCAGGACTTTATCTGTTCTGTATTAATTATAGTCATGGGTATCTTAGATTTTGATCATAAATTCATAATCAGCACATAATACATACAAATAATTTCTTCAAATAATTGTTATTTTACAAAATATAAAAAGTATAACTTTATAAATCCTGCCTTACCATCAAGACAGAGAAGGAATTACTCTGTATGTTTTGATAGATACATCTCCATGCACTGGGACTTGCCATCATTCATAACTTGGTAGATCACTCTTACTTTTCTCCTCACAGTAAAGCAAAATAAAGTAGAGGACAGACAAATATAGTATAAAGCATAGTCTTTTAGAATAATTTTGTAGTCTATATGACCTCAATTTAGACAGTCATATCAATAAATGACCTACTCTATTTATATTTATTAATATTAAATCTTTTATGTTTTTCTCATATCCATTTAGTATTTCCTTCCATCTATTGTCAGGGTGATTTTCAGGCTGAAACCAGCAAGACTAACAACGGTAACATGAAAATGGTGCCTTAGATAAATAAGCAAATTTTTAAGTTAACTTTTAACTGCTTCAAATAAATATTAAATACATTCCATTTCAGTTTTATGATGCAGTTCTATAGAAGACACTGGCATTTCACTCAGTTAAATTTACTAAGTCTTGGAGAAATGAGGAAGACTAACAGATGATTAAGAGGACGAAAGAATTATACATTATTCACTTATTAAATTATGGACCATTAGCTTGGACCTATTGCTAGAGATATTTGGAAATGCATTATTTTGGGAATATGTAAAACAAAAAGAATAGCTGCTCATGGGAGCCATGATGGATTCAATATGGTTTTTTTTCCCATGATTTCCTTATCAAAAGCCTATTTGAACTTAATAAATAATCTGGAAAAGACTTCCATAATCCACTTGTGAGTAAAAATGGAGAAATGAGGTGAGTGACATTTGTAACACTTTGAAATATTTGAAATGGTTTACTGGTGATCGAATAATTAGTTTCATTCCAACCTGAAAGTGAGTTTTGAGGAAAATGTGCCTCCTGGCTATTACATAAATTGATTATTCAAATTTTTATTTTTTTTTAGGGAGATAAGATAGATTTTGCCTAAATAATTTGGAGAGATTGTGAAAAATGGAATTTTAGTTGATAGTTTGAATGGTGGAATAAGAATCAAAAGACTTTGATTAGCTGAAGTTACATGCTTATCATTTCTAAAGATGCAGTTTAACTGAGATAAGTATAAAATGCTATACATCAACAAACAGAAAAGTAAGAAAATAAATACAAGTAAAAGACAGGTGATTATGGACAGCAGCAGTAGTGTAGAAGGCTGCAATATATCTTAAAAAATTGTTTTGAAAAAATGGTGTGCAACCCAACTAAAGCTGTGTCAACTTGCGGTCAGTTTCTTCATGGACTCAAATTCAAAAGATATAAGATTTAATCAAAGTGATGTTGGCTTCATAAAATGAGTTGGGTAGTATTCCATCCTTTTCAATGTTGTGGAATAATTTCTGCAGGATAGGCACCAGTTCTTATTTGTAGGTGTGGTAAAATTCGGGTGTGAAACCATATGGTCTGGGACTTTTCTTTGTAGGAAGGTTTTTTATTGCTGTTTCAATTTCAGTACTTGATATTGGTCTGTTCAGGAATTCTATTTCTTTGTGGTTGAGCCTAGGGAGGCTGTGTGTTTCTAAGAATTTGTCCATTTCCTCCACATTTTCCAGTTTATATGCATATATGGGTTCTGTAGTATTCATACATGATATCTTGTATCTCCATGGCATCAGTTGTAATTTCTCCTTTACTCTTTCTGATGGAGCTTATTAGAGATTTTTCTTTTATTCTTTTCATTAGTTTATCCAAAGACATGTCAATTTTGTTTATTTTTCCAAAGAACCAACTTTTTGTTTTATTACTCTTCTGTATAGTTTCCTTGTTGTCAATTTCATTTTGTTCTGATTTGATCTTATTAATTTCACTTCTTTTGCTGGGTGTCTGGTCAGTCTGCTCTTCTTTTTCCAGTTCTTTGAGTCAATTCATTAGGTTGTCTATTTGTGATCTTTCTGTCTTTTACATTGGCCTACATAAATAATTTATGAAGAAGACCCCAAAGGCAATCACAGCAACAACAAAAATAGGTAAATGGCACCTGATCAAATTAAACCCTTTTGCACAGCCAGAAAAACTTTCATGTGAGCAAACAGACAACCTACAGAATGGGAGAAATTTTCACATGCTACATATCCGATAAAGGGCTGATAACTAGAATCTATTTAGAACTCAGGAAAAGCAGCAAGAAAAAATAAAACAATCCTATCAAAAAGTGGGCAAAGGACATGAACAGAAACTTTTCAAAAGAAGACCGAATAATGGCCAAGAGATGAAAAAAATGCTCAACATCTCTATTCATCAGGGAAATGCAAATCAAAACCATAATGAGATATCATTTATCCCCAGTGAAAATGGCCTTTATCGAAAAGTTCCAAAACAACAAATGTTGGCGTGAATGTGGAGAGACAGGAACACTCATACACTGATGGTGGGACTGCAAACTAGTACAACCTCTGTTGAAAGCAATATGGAGATACCTCAAAGAGATACAAGTAGAACTACCATTTGATCCAGCAATCCCATGATTGGGCATCTACCCAAAAGAACAAAAGACATTCTATAAAAAAGACATTTGCACTTGAATGTTTATAGCAGCACAATTCACAATTGTAAAGATGTGGAAACAACCCAAGTGAACATCAAAACATGAATGGATTAATAAAATGTGGTATATGGATACCATGGAGTTCTATTCAGCTATAAGAAACAGTGGTGATATAGCAACTCTTGTATTTCCCTGGATAGAGCTGGAACCCATTCTACTAAGTGAAGTATCCCAAGAATGGAAAAATAAGCACCACATGTACTCATCATCAAATTGGTTTTAACTGATCAACACCTAATTGCACATATAAGAATAACATTCATCAGGCATTGGGCAGATGGGAGGAATGAGAAGGGGATGAGTATACACATACATAGTGCGATGAACACCATCTGGGGGATGGACATGCTTGAAGCTCTGACTTGGGGGAGGGGAGGCAAGGGCAATATACATAACCTAAACATCTGTACTCCTATAATATGCTGAAATAGAAAAAAATATAAATAACTCTGATGAAATAATTATTTATACCTATAATATATATACATTAGTGTTATTTGATTAATTAGATACTTTTTTTGAGAATAGTTTTCCTGAGTCAGGTATAGGATGAAGAGAACATGAGGTCATTGAATTACAGGAAGAAGTGGGTCATGAGCCTGTACCATCAAATGGTAAGAAGTACACAGATAATTTTTAAAAACATGAATGGGGCTTTGAAGACAAAACTCCACACTAACTTCAATAAATCAAAACCTAGAGGACTCACTGAATATTTAACTGTTCTTCCAGGTTTTTAGCACTATAAAATAAAGCTTTGGTTTCCATTTTGTTCTGGTTTGTTTTTGGGGGAAATCATGCAGTAGCACTCTGAGATCATATCATTTTTATTCTTTGTTCCAATATTATATATTCTTCCCTAATCCTCCTACCTCTCTGCTTGTCCTCCATCATATTAGCGGGTCTAGTGGGTGTAATAAATTACCTCCCTATGAATCATCAAGTTTACTGCTTAGGTCCCGACCCCTGTCGTGCTTCCATTGATAGTGGCATTGCCTCCTGTGTCCCAGGCAAGCCTGTAAAGCTGGTCTGACAAGTGTCTCAGCAAAGGTTGTTTTAATTTAGAACAAGTTTAATTAAGACTCTCAGTAGAGGAGCCCTACAGGCTTTCCTGGAATCTTGCTAATGTGCAATGCAATTATTGAAATATCATGGGAATCAGAACCAAGTAAATGGACAATTTTGTCTTTCAGGAATTATAGCCTCCCATGTAACTAGTGACTACCTGATAAGATTGAGCAAGAATATTAGTAAGGAGGAGTTACTGCTTCACCTAAGGACCCTTGCCTTGAAAACTAGAGGGAGGAACTGGAGGAATGATTTATAAAGGGGCATGCTAGGGGAAATGAATGCCAACATTTTTTTTGGAAAAAGTAATAAACTCATATGATAATTGTGCTACATGTTTATATTTGGCCTTGATACCATAGAAAATATATTTGTGTGGGAAGAAAGAAGCCTATAACAAGGTTTAGCTGTTTGATTCTTTAAGGGAAGAATGATTCACTTTACCAAAGTTTTGCTTTGGAGAAAACTCCACTCCAGTCATTTATATATGGTTATTGGATGAGGAAGAACCTATCCTCCAATCCTCACATAAAGTATTTCCTTATTCAAATTGGCAACTTAGTATTAGTTCTGTAGAATGAAGGAACAGCCTAACTAGATGTGATCAATATTATTTTCTCCCCCCTTGATTATTATGGGTTTGTGTGATTGCTCCCTAATATATAGTAGTATATTTTTGCACCTGCCAAAATGTAGCATACAAAGCAATGCTTTCGTCCCACAAATAAAATATTAAAATATATTAACTAGATCATCTGAACTAATTTGCATCTATTTATTTTTCAAACCAGTGCCCCTTGAATCTGTTTTTCCTTATCTTCTTCTCTTTTTGTCAGCATCTTCCTTCCCATTCGCTTCCTTGAAGCAAAGCATTTGTGTAATCTGCTTTCAGTATTTCTACAAAATCAGAAGTAGCATTCCCAGTCCACCTTTTGTAGTTGTTTGACCTTGCTGTTTTTCTGAACATAAAAGTCTTATTCTCTGTAGAACTGCTGGCAGTATGAGAAACAATCAGTCAAATTTACAGATGCTACAAACACTTCAATTCACTACAAAGTTAAGAGTATCATAGTAAATCTCACATTATGGGTTCTATTTTCAAATAATTGACTTAGGAGCAAGCATTATTTAGGCCCATCTTTGCAAGCAATTGGAATTGTGGGTGAAAAGAAGCTAGGATATCAATCTGGGACATTAGTGACAACATAACAAGTGTCATAGCCTGAATTTTCAAGATATACAGCTTATGAAGTGTAAAATGTGTTATTAAGTAAAAGGGCTAAATGCATGTTAGAGGAGGCAATGATATCAGATCAATGATATTCATACTCACTGTCCATATCAATTATGCATATTTAAATTGCTGAATGTCTAATCCAATTATCAGAGTTTTATAAGAATATGAATTCATTTTTACTTTTTCAAAACACTTTAGAAAATATTGTTTGCTAGATTATATTTAAAATTAAAAGATAACTAATGTGGATGGTTTCCTATTAAGTTCATAAATAAAATAACCATTATTATTCTGTTCCTAGAATATCCAAGGCTGCCTTTATTAACTGCTTCTCTTCATTTAAAAAGTAAATTATGTGTGATATCTCTTCTTTTTTTATATCTGAGCTTAAATCTAGTATAAAGAGAAAACTTAAATGTTTCTATAACACAGAACATATAAAATAGGTTTCAGTTATATATGTAGTATCCTCTACTTATCCATGAAGACCCACAAATGTAGAATGCATGTGGCTACACATACACACGCACACATAAAATAAGTTTAAAATATTTGCTTGTGCATTTTTCAAGAATAGCATTTCATGCTAACTTGTCCCTACAGCTATTACACTACTGTATCACTTACTTCTGACATTCTTCTCCATTTTTTAATGTTCTATCCATTCCCATACTTCTTTTTTATTCACACGACATGAAATATCTTTCATATCACTTTAAACCCCTTTTTCCAACAAGCAATTGTACTTATTCTTTAAGGTAAAGTACAAATGATTTGTCCTCTGAAGAACCTTTTGAACTCCCACCCACCTTAACAGTATTAAACCACTGTACAACATGGCCTATTTTATTGGAGAGATGGAGAAGAAGTGTGTATATCTCTATTATAAAAGTTACTGCATTGTTTGGTTATAATTTATCATTATATCTCTAAACTCAACTAGAATGTGTGCATCACAAGTATAGCGACTGTTTTATACCTTTTAAAGACCTTTTAAAAGACTCGGTACCTTTTAAAGACCCTGGCACAAAGTCAGTGCCCAATAAAAGGTTATTGAATTAATGAATGGGAAACTGGATGCTACTTTGCTCCACTGAGTAAAAGTAATAGTCTTTTAAACAAATCTTGGTTTAAAAGAGAAATCTATGAAGAAAAAGAGTCATGTTTATTTAAAAGGCACATATGAGTAGCTGTGGAATTTCCTCTGCTTTAAATGTTTTATGTCACCTTGTAATTATTAATCCAGCACAGAGTATAGTAAGCAGAGAAAAACTTTTTTTGGTAACTGTGCTTAAATATATCTGCCACATGAACAGTGATCTTCAATAAATTTGAATCAGTAATAATATTGTGAATTTATATTTGATAAATATAAATTCTTTAACATATATTATTTTTATAATAATATATAACTTTCTTTAACATATATTACATGCATACTGTGTAGCAGTCAGAATTGCTTAGGCATCTTTAATGTGTGTTCAATTAAACCAGCTTTTACCATTAAGTCTAATGTGGTATTAGGTTGTGACCTGTACACTATACACTGAATATATATAGAATGTACCCTGAATTGGAACACTAAAACAGATTCAAAACTAGGATTTGTAGGACTTTGTGATAAAAACCATTTTTACTAGAGTTAGATGAAACCTCACTATGTTTCAATTTGCATTTTCCTGATGATTAGAGATGTTGAGCATTTTTTTCATGTTTATTGGCCATTAGTCTGGCTTCTTTTGAAAAGTTTCTGTTCATGTCCTTTGTCCACTTTCTAATGGGGTTATTTGATTTTTTCTTGCTGATTTTCCTGAACTCTATATAGATTCTAGTTATCAGCCCTTCATCGGATGTGTAGCATGCAAATATTTTCTCCCGTTCTATAGGTTGTCTATTTACTCTAATGAAAGTTTCCTTGGCTGTGCAGAAGCATTGTAATTTTATCAGGTTTGATTTATTTATTTTTGTTGTTGCTGTGATTGCTTTGGGGTCTTCTTCATAAATTCTATGCCTAGGCTTATGTCTATAAGAGATTTTCCAACATTTTCTTCTAGAATTCTTATGGTCTCATGCCTTAGGTTTAAGTTTGTTCTCCACGGTGAGTTGATTTTTGTGAGAGGTGAGAGGTGTGGATCCTGTTTCAGTCTGCTACATGTGGTGATCCAATTTCCTCACCACCATTTATTGAATATGAATTCTTTTTCCTAGGGTATGTTTTTGTCTGTTTTGTTAAAGACTAGATGGCAATATGAGGATGGTTTTATATCTGGATTCTCAATCCTGCTCGATTGGTCTATGTCTCTGTTCTTGTGCCAGTGCTATGCTGTTTTGGTACTATAGCCTTGTAGTGTAGGTTGAAGTCAGGTAGATTGATACCTCCCAATTTATTCTTTTTGCTTAAGGTTGCTCTGTGTATACAGGGTCTTTTCTGGTTCCAAACAAAGTGTAGAATTATTTTCTAGATCTGTGAAAAGTGATGATGGTATTTTAATAGGGATTGCATTGAATCTGTAGATCCCTGTGGGTAGTATAGACATTTTAATAATATTGAGTCTTCCGATCCATGGACATGGTATGGTTTTTCCATCTGTTTACATCCTCTGCAGTTCTCCCTATATATGTCTCTCACTTCTTTAATTAAATATATTCCTAAGTATTTTATTTTCTTTGATGGTATTGTAAAAAGTATTGTGTCTTTGATTTGATTCTCAGCTTGACTGTCATTGGCTTTTAACAAAAAGTCCCAAAACAACAAATACTGGTTTGGTTCCAGAGAGATTGGGATACTCATATACTGCTGGTGGGATTGCAAAGTAGTACAACCTCTATAGAAAATAGTATGGGGATAGCTCAAAGAACTAAAAGTAGAACTACCATTTGACTCAGGAATCCCACTACTAGGTGGGATTATAGCAGCACAATTCACAATTGCAAAGATGTGGAAACAACCCAGTGCCCATCAATATATGAGTGGATTAATAAAATGTGGTATATGCACACCATGGAGAACTACTCAGCCATAAAAATGGTGAGCTATCTCTTGTATTATCCTGCATGGAGCTGGAGCCCATTCATCTAAGTGAAGTATCACAAGAATGGAAAAACAAACCATTACTCACCATTAAATTCGTTCAACACTTAAGTGCACATATGGCAGTAACATTCATTGGATGTTGGGCAGGTGGGAGGTGGGAGGAGAGGATGGGTAAATTCACACCTAATGGGTGTGTTGTGAGCTGTCTGGAGGATGGGTATGTTTGTAGCTCTGACTCTGGCTGTGTAAAGGCATTTTATGTAACCAAAGCATTTGTACCCTCATTGTAATATTCTGAAAAAAAAACTGATTTTTTTTAAATCTGAACAATGATAGGCAATAAGCAGTAACCTAGAAAGAAGGCTCTTCAAAGTTTTATCGAGATAGTCAACATGAAAGGTTTCTAACTGAAAATGCATTTTCTGATGAGTGTGTGAATTAGATAAAAGGATATCAGTGAGTTGTTCTCTAGGTTCTCCTTCAGTAGCCTAATAAGTGCCCTAGATGGTTAAAAAACTCAGAAAAGTTATTTTGTTTGGTACCTGTGGATATTTCTCTGTTTCCAAAAGCAAGAAGAGAAAACAATAACGTGGATGAGTGATATTTAAGAAAAGAATGCTTGACCCTAATCCAGAACACGGGAAAAATTGTTCAAAACTCATTTATTCTTTGTAAAGATAAACTCCCAAGCACTGCCACTGTCAAGATCTTCCTGAATAATCTGTTTCAGTGTTTTCATGCCGCTTTTTTTGAAAAAAGAGAGAAAAAAATTAAGATGGTATTTTCGTCTGAGTTCTTCTTCTTCTGGTCATGTTAGTAATGTTTCTTCCTTTTTGTTCTGTCTTAAAAATAATTTTTTTAAAAATGAAAAGTCTTTCCATATAACAACTTCTCATTCTCTACTGTATACCAAGGCTTGTGTTAATGACAAGTGATTTTTGTATAAGTTACATAGGACAGCTGTATACTTCTAGGCATATAGCAACTCATTTCTGAGTATAGCCTCAGAGAGAGATTCATATCTACATGTGTGTGTAGAATTACATGGAAATCCTAATGATGACTCTGATGCTTCAAATGATAGAAGGCTAACTTCACTCAAAGTGAATTTAATTCACAAACATCTTCCTGTATCATCACCTTCCCTCCTCCAGCAAATATGTTAACTATGTTCCTGGGAGGGGAGCAAATCTATAAATTAATGGTATTTATTACCATAATTTTAAGAAACCTATGGATTAATCGTATTCAGTTCCCCAATTTTAAAAAGTTCAATTTCAAGAAGCCAAATATATGAAGAGAATAAGAATAATGTCTTGGTGTTTTGATATCTCTGACATCAAGTTGGTGTTTTTGTTTTGACATGTGAAAATAGATTGTATTTGTACTATTCATTATACTAATTAGCAGCAGATCATCTTAGTAACAGAGTTTTTCTGGTTTTACACACAATGCAAGGCATAGGGACATAATATTCTAAGGCTAGGGCCATATATGACACCTTTTATTAAATCTCTTGATTTATATTGCCCACAATAAATGCTAATGGCTAGTGTATTAGATGAGACCCCAAGAGATGGTTATGTGTCTGTTTTCCATGATGCTAAAAAATCTGACATACTATATATTTTAATTATACATTTGCTTGTCTTATGTCATTAAAAACTAAGCACACTAGGGCAAGAATTTCTTTTTCTCTCATTCATTCCTGTAACCCCAGTGTCTACTAGAGGGTTTGGCATATAGTGGTTGCTAATAAATATTTCTTGAATTAATTAATTAATGCATGAATAAAAGCAAATATTCTTGCTTGAAATCACTTCCATTCAAATTATAAGACCTATTTATTTTTCACCATTAGTACTCAAAGCAATTTCAAATATCAGAAGTGGAAATAAGAATATTCTTTCATATTGTACTGCCATTTCACTATACCTACAGCACATCTCATTTAGTCCTCATATTGTGCTTTTTTATGTTCCAGTCTGCAGGTGAATTTCCTTCACTCTTCATCTCTACCAATCTATATGCCTTCCTCCTTTAAAAATTTGTCCTCAGATTCTAGCCCTCTAGTCATTCTTCTTTGCAACTTCCCTGTGTATCCTCTCAGTATCTGTGTATAGAGTACTCTATATGGTGTTCTTTTGCACTAACATTGTTAAGTTGTTTGGTAAATGTTTAGTCATAACTCTTTAGTCTAAACTGTGTATCACCAGCTGAATAGGAAGCTCCTTAACAGGAGGAATCAGTCTACTTCACAGAGCATCACCCTAGTTTTCTTAATGACTCTCAGTCCCCTTGTTGCTCCGAAGAGATTAGCAGAGGACTTATTCTCTGAATTTCCATCACTTTGAAGGAGTTTTTTTTTTTTTTTTTTCTTCTCTCCTCTTTCATAGTGTTAGGGCGTGCAGTCCATATGTGGGCAAGAAAGATTTCTCAGACAAAGTTTAGGATAGATAGAAGTGCAAAGTTTGATTTACACTCTCTCTCTCTGTCTCTCTGTCTCTCTCTCTCTCTCTCTCTCTCTCTCTCTCAAGAAAGAGAGGGCACAGCACCAGAAATAAAGGAGGGCACTGGCCCTGAGGCGAAAGGACTCTAACTTTTTATTAGTGCAGGCTGAGGAGGGGTGGGGGGTGAGAAACTGTTGTGTTGGCTTTTCCTGTTTCTCACGCAGCAGACTGATAGCAGAAATTAGTTTCTTCTTCTTGATATAGGGAGGCATTTGGTACTGTCTCTTCTTTTCACCCTCCTACTGTCCGCTCAGGAACTTTTTCAAGGTCAAGAAAGAACTCAGAGATAACAAGTAAGGACACACTTGTTTTACTTAAACAAAGGGCAGCTGTGTTGTGAGTTTATTTCTCTTGCTTTCTGTTTGAAAGTATATTTTCCTCTGTTAGATAGGTTATCAGTAAGACCACCTTTCAAATAGGATCTACTCTTTCCTATTGTTCCATCTTTTTTCTAGTTTATTTTTTTATTTCCTTCTATTTACTTCTCATCTTTCTTCCTCAAAACATGCTATTTTGAGTCACATTTAAAATTTTTTTAAATATATTTCAAAAATAAAATGTATTCAGTATTTTCCACTAAATATGTGATGCATGTTCATTATATAAAATTGGAAATCACATAAATTATAAACATTACTGATAGTTTCACTACTAGAAACAGATTATTTCCTCAATATTTTTAATAGACTGTTAAAAGCATACAAAAATAGTTGAAGTCATACTCTTCCTATTCAGATTTTGCCTGAAAATGTCAAGTTTTTCAAACGAAACATTGTCATTGTTTCCTATATTCTAAAGTGTGCATTTCCAAAGCCATGCTATTTATCATAGAGCATAAACTTGAAGGTGGTATTTTTATTCATTTTAAATAAATTCTACGAACTATTTAACACATTCTACAAACTATTTACACAGTTCATGTATTGTGTTTGTATGGCATTGGGGAAAGAAAGGAAAGGTAAAACTATGAGTTACTTGATGCTGAATATTGATAATGAATTATTCCTTATATTATGTAAAACAATTTAAATTTTATGCTAACATCATGCTGGAATATTTTCTTTATAATTAATGGATTTTTTAAAATAAAGTAAATAGCATAATAATCTTATTGTTATTCACATATACATAAATGTTTTGTGTGAAGCAATCTTTTGACACAGAAAATTTTTAATCAGAGTATATATATATATACATATATAGAAAGAGAGAGAGAGAATTCACTAATAGCTGTATAGAGTATTTGGGGAGGGTGGTCATTTACATAGGTATGACAAAGAAGGTTACCGTAACGTAAGCTCCAGATTTTATTATGTTTTATTCTATACAGTTGACCTAAAAGTGACCAGAAGACTTTTAAAAGCAGAGTATGTCTCTCTGTCAGTAGTTAGTTGATTCATTAAGAGAAAAGTTATTGTTCATCTCAAGTTAATGTCATCTTCTGGAGGATTGTACCTCATTTGACCCTATATCAGATTGTACCTCATTTGACCCTATATCAGAACATTTCGTTCATCAGAAAACCTAAATAGAGATGACTCTTCATTTCAGCCACCGGTTACCATGCCTCTTTGTCTTTTGACCTTAGTCTTGTTTTCCAGCTTCTATATACTTGGCTCAGTGGGTTGCTGAGCTTCATGCTTTCTTGCTAATATCCTTTTTACAAACTTTTCTTTTCCTGAACAAAGCAATAATAAAAATACTTCTGGGATTTTTGCCAGAGATTGCTTCCAACACCCACATAATTCAGAAAATACCTTTACCTTTGTTATATCATATGTCTTCGTATTCCTCTGATTCAGATTGCAATTTTGAATGTCTGCAGGGCACTTAAAGTGTACTTTCATAGACTAAGGATATTTGGAAAGCAGACCATCTGTTGGTTTTGAATAAAAGTTGTAGCTATAGGCCCAAGATCACTAGAGAAATAGGTTGTCTAAAGATTTATCAAACCTGTAGGCAGGGGCTAACTTGTTTTATAACTTTCTTCACCAGAACCTTTAGATCAGTTGAAAGTTTTAGGTTGGAAATTTTCAAACATTTCTAAAACTTTCCTTAGCTAACAAAATTGATCTTCCAAACAAGCATTTTCCACTGCACAACAAAAAAATTAAAAAAAAAAACTAAACAAACAAAAAAACCCCAAAAAATCCCCCCCAAAAAACCCTAGGCCTAGTGTGGTGGCTCACCTCTGTTATCCTAGCACTCTGGGAGGCCAAGGTGTGAAGATCACTTGAGGTCATGAGATCAAGACCAGCTTGATTAAGAGTGAGACCTCGTCTCTATAAAAAAAAAATAAAAAAATTAGCCAGGCATGGTAATCTCATGGGTAATTAGTGGGTAATCCCACTAATGATAGTCCCACCTACTTGGGAGGATGAGGCAGGAGGATCACTTGAGCCTAGGAGTTTGAGGTTGCTGTGAGCTATGATGATTCCATTGCACTCTAGCCTGGGTGACAGAGTGAGACTCTCTAAAAAAAAAAAAAATTCCACAAAACACAAAACAGCAACAACAACAAACTACTCTTAAATAACAGTTCCAATTTCTTCTTCCATTCCAGAAACTTACATTTCTACCAACTGTCACATCATCTTCCAATATAGGCATATGGATCAATAAGGATGAAAACTGAAAACTACTAACAAATCCCACAAATAAATTTAGATATCATCCCTATCTATCATCTTGTTGATTGTAATCATTAGGGACATTTAAGGAAATTGTCTCATTTGAACTGCAGAATACTGGTGGCTAATCATGCTCCAGAGAGCATATAACTGTGCATGATGTTTACACAATAATCTTAATAGGAGTGGAGTCAGCACGCTGTATACATGAGATGGGAAAACTTTCTTAAGTGATTAAAGATCATTATGTCAAATTTCCACAAACCATAAATAAAATTTGTTAATATATGACCTTTGCTTTTGTTAATTTCAATTCTTCTAATACTTATGCTACTAAGTACTGTTTTTCTAATAATATTCCTTGACAAACATGGTAAATGCCAATCAAAATAGGCTTTCCTCATCTGAAATACTTACACTCACCATGGGAATTTTTTCTGATAATATTAATATAAGGCATGCATCACTGCTTTCATTCCCCTTCACCAGGGTGAGTCAGGGTTAGTTTGCTATTCATGCTACTAAGTAAAGGAAACAATTGCACCTGGGAGTTCCTGTATTTATACTCATTCTGAGCTCTTTATGGGCAGTAAACAGTGCATTGAAAGCCTCTGTAACTGGTGTATTTTTCAGTAACTTGTTCCTTTTCCATTTTGCATTTATTGTCTCTTTATAATGGCATTGGATTTTGTCCCATTTTTAAAAAAATAATAATACTTTGAAAATTTAATAATAACTAATACAATGACCTGACATTACCCAGATTGTATCATATTACATTTCAAATATATTTCATATAAAAACTCCATTCAATGGAATATTTTATTGTCTGAAACAATATTCTGTACACATTCTAAGTAATTTTTCCTTCTCAAAAATGAATGCCCATTCTGTTGTATACATTTTCTTCCCAGACCCAAGTATGTTTAATCTTATCTACATTTTTTGTTCAGAAAGGGAAGCTATAAAATGATTATATTAAAATTGAAAATATATCATTTTCATTGATATGCTTTGAAATTTATAAAATTTTCAAGATATTTCTTTTCTCTTAAAACTTTGACTAATATACAAATATTTTACATTCAAGGTAGACACATTTAAATTACAACTAACACACTTTTAGCTCTGAAGATGCAAACCACTATTGTTAGTTTTGACTAGACAGAAGCAGAGTGTAGTCTGAGAAAACAATGAAGCTTTATTAATTACTCACTTTCTTAAATTTGCATATTCTCTGTTCAAGGATCCATTCAAACTGATTAAATCAGGACTGCTATCCACTAAGCAATGTGCAATGAATGCTCTTTCTTACATACACATTAACACACAAATATGCATATTTATGCTCTGTTTCCCAAACACATAAAGCCAAGAATGATTGAGTTAAGATAATTTTGAATATTTGAAATTAAAATAAAGCTTTGTGGTTTGTTAAAATGGGCAAGTAGTTGTTCATAAAAACCACAGGGCAGAGAGAAGGGATCAAGATGACAGACCAAAGAATCACCAGCCAGAGAGCATCTCTGTAAGAAGGAGAAATTTTAGATGAAAGAGAAAAAACAGACAGATAAACATAGAATGCAAGAGGGTCTTTAGGAAGGGTGCCTGAACCTACAGGAGACTCCATGGGAAGGGTTTGCAGAGCAGAACTGGAGGGAGAAAGGCATCAGTAGGGTCTAAACTCCGAGAGGTTTGGAGATCAGTGACAAGGGTAGGTAGAGCAGTTAAGTTCCCCTCCCTTACATCTCAGACTGCTAGTCGGCTCCCAGCGGCTGTAGATACCTGCCAATACCAGCCCAGAGATGGTGGCTGCCAGTGAGCAGTGGACCTCTTATGGACAGAGCACTGGGACAGATCCCTTGGGACACATCCTGGCCCACAGACCCGAGCCCATTGGCAGGCACCATATTGCTTCATTCTACCCTTTCCCCCAACCCGCAGCTGCCTAGGTAGACAATTTAGCCCCACCCGAGGCATCTGTAGGGAATGGGACCTTTCCTTTTGGGGGTCTACAGTGGACTGAGGGGGTACTCAGACTATGAGCTCCCTACCTGCTGGTTCCCCCTGGTGCTGCTTGCCTGGTGACTATAGCAGAGCTGGGAAAAGCCAGAGACAGAGAGACATTGATCCAGCTTGGGCACCCCATGGATGACTTGATACCAGCATTCTTCTCCCTGTCAGGGTTAGGGATTGATCTCCAAGGCTGGAGGACAGACCTGCAGGCCAGATCCCATACACCGGGGTTGATCGCATTGCCCAGGGGCACAGACGGGATATTTGTGAACAAGCTTACTGTTGTGTGCATGCCTCCCTTAAGGGACAAATCATAGTGGGTCTTAGCT
>CAUYMX010105882.1:0-31185 GCA_963573855.1 Lepilemur septentrionalis | reverse complement strand
ATTCAAATACATCATGTAATGCCATACAGGACAAGGAGTTCAAGAGTGACCTTAGGAAGACTAGAAAAGGCTTGTGGGCAGACTGGTGCTGGTGGATTCCCAGAGTGCATTCCAGGGAGGGTTTGTTCAAAGGCAAGAATGCGGCCTCCTGCACTGTATCTCTTAGACCCAGCCTCTCCTTTCCACATGCACTGCCATTGCCCTGTTCTAAAACACCATCCTCTTTCTCACTTGGATTACTGCAACGTCCTCCCAACTGTCAGGTACACTCATGTCTCCCTCTAACACCTTTGCCACATAGAAGTCACATGATCTTTTTAGACCATGAATCTGAATCAGTATCACTCCCCTTGCCTAAAACTTGCAAGAGGGGTCCAATGCCCTCGGGATATTTAATAACATACAATGATGAAGATGATGATAAAAATATCAAACCTACATAGTCCTTCTATGTAGCAGGTATTAATCTACATGCTTTACTTGTACAGTTGGCTCTCATTATTTGTGGAGTTCATCTACTCAATAGAATTTACTCGTAACCCCAGAATCAATACTCCTGGCGCTACTGTGGCCACTCACGGATGTGTGCAGAGTGGCAAAAATTTAAGTCATCTGACGTGTATGTTTCTAGCCGAGGTCACACAAGGTGATGCTGTGCCTTCTTGTTTCAGCCCCCATATTTTAAACAGGTGTCCTTTTTCACTGCCTCCTTTTTTTGCATTTTGTTGGTGATGTCACTATTTAAAATGGACCCCAGCGTAGTGTGTGTTCCGGTGCCGTCCAGTGTTGCTAAGTGCAAGACGGCTGCAGTGTGCCTGCAGAGAAAGCACGTGTGTGAGATACGCTTCGTTCAGGGATGAGGTATAGTGCTGTTAGCCCTGAGTTCAACGTGAATGAATTAACAACACATATTTAATAAGGTGCCTTTAAATAGAAACACATGTTAACAAGGTTATGTGTTGATCGGCTGATGGAAATGCTATGACCAGAGGCTCGCAAGAACTCAGCCTTGTGTTTCCTCCAGGAACGATGGGTCAGTGTTCATTAACTCATTGTTTGAGGCCACTTTATAGAACATAACTACAGCAAATCGTGAGAATCGACTGTAGTAACTCACTTAAAACTAGTAAGAACCTTGTAAAATAAAGGGCAAGGTTTTTTCTATCATCTTTTCTAATGCTCCAGTGCATCATCTCTCCTTTCTTTCCCCAGCTGCACTGGCCTTACAAATCTGTAACTTTATGTTTCTTTCCTGGTCAAGGACCTTGTTTGTCCTGGGCTATTTCCTTTGCCTTCTCACCCCACCTGATCGGAAGCAGCCAGCTTAGATCCCTGCTATTCCACCCCTGTCGTCTCTCACCTTGCCTTTTAGTCAATTAATTGTTTGGGTCTTTCTGCCTTCTCAACTACGCGCCCCTGAGTCTCCTGCTCACTCCTACCCCGATCGTCTGCTCTTAGCAGGTGGAGGAGAAAGAGTCCGCAGGGAAGACTGGGAAGGGTGTGCTGAGGGAAGAGGGAATCGGGCATCATAACCAAGAAGCCGGAGAGGAGGGAGTTAGACGTGAGGGAGTCTTCCCTTAAGGAGCACTGCCCAATGCCTCAGAGAGCCGGACAGGCTGGAAAGTGCGGGTGGGGTTTTGTAACAGGAGGTTGACAGTGAGAAGTGAGGGTCTGGGGAGTGGTGGAAGTGTATGTCCAGGTGCGGTGGGATGAGGAGGGCATGGGACACATGAAAAGGAGGATGGAGAACTCTAACAGAGTGTGGCTGGGATGGGAAGAAGGGAGCAGTCACGGTATAGAAGGATATAGGATTACAGGATTGTTTTGTGGATAGATACATTTTATAAGCTGAGGAGGAAACAGATAGTTGAGAGACATTGACTAGGGAATCAAGACCAGATCACGGGGGAAGCAGGGCTACTCACTTCGTCCGTGGAGCCTACAGGGGAAGGAGAGGCAGAGAGTGTAGGGGAGGACATTTCTAGATGCAGAGTGGGAAGCTGGCGGGCTGTAAGCCTTGGGTTTCTTGATGTGGCAGGCAAGGCTGTCTCCTGGCAGGGCTATGTGGGAAAGCTCAGAGCATCAAAGATCTGGACTGGTGTGTGGTGGAGAAGAAGAGCAATCGTTGAAAGGCGGCTGAGCAGAGCTGAGCACTGGCTGCAGCTGGCAGCCAGCAATCTGAGTGACGCCAGCACGTGTAGCTCTGCATCTCCCCTCTCCCCGCAGTGCCAGCAATCTGGGAAAATGCCCACAGGGTGAGGGTTATCGCACTGTTTCCAGGCTGAGGTACGAGACAACAGGGCCTGGGACTTGAGGGTGCCGGCAAGAGGGGCTGAGGCAAGGGGCCATGGGTCTGCAGTGGATAGGCAGGGCCGTGTGGCCAAGGGCTTGGCCAAGGGAGAAGGGGGAGTCCTGAGGGATGGAGATCCTAATGAGGTCAGGAAAAAATAGCCAGTGACCTGGCACCTTTGAGCATGAGAAATTTGGAGCCATAAGAGATAATGCCTTGGCATCAGTACATTAGAGTTTATGATTAATGACATGGTCGAGGATGTGGCCATAGAAGGTGATTGAAATGCAGTGGAAGTGGGGATGACCAGAGTGTAGAAAGTCACGGAGGCTTTACACCTGTGGTGTGGATCTGGAGTAGCTGGGAAGTCCCCAGATGATGGCAAGTAGTAGGGAAAAGGACAGAAGAGGCTGATGACATGGACCTCAAAGAAGATCAGGTTTGCACAAAGGAGGCAGCTTGACTGTCTAGAATTTGCAGAGGAGAACAAGGACAATGCAAACAGTATTTCCAGGAGACAGGGAGTAGAGGAGAACAGGCTGCTCCAATAGAGTGAAATATACAGAAGAATGTATCCCAAGCTGGGCTAACAGAAATGGTAAGGAGGTTGGGGAGGAGACCCAGAGAAAAATAGAGGGGAGGAGGATCTGGTGACCCCCTGGCTGCTGTGGCTTGGACATGGTTTGCTTGGCACCACCAAGTCTCCTGTTGATATCTGATCCCCAGTGTTGGAGGTGGGGCCTAATGGGAGGTGTCTGGGTCATGGGGGTGAATCTCTCATAAATAGATTACTGCCCTCCCAGGAAGCGGGTGAGTTCTCACTCTATTAGTTTCTGTAAGAGCTAGTTGTCAAAAAGAACCTGGCACCTCCTCCCTTCCTCTCTTGCTGTGCGACCTCTGCACTCTCTGGCTCTCCCTCACCTTCCGCCACGAGGCTATGAGCGGAATCTCCCTGAAGCCCTCCCCAGAGCGGCTGCCCACGCCACGCTTCTTGTCCTGCCCGCAGAGCTGGGAGCCAAATACCCCTCTTTCCTTATAAATTGTCCAGCCTCGGATACTCCTTTACAGTAACACAAACGGACTAACCCATTGGCTTCTAAACTTGAGAGTGTACCTGAGTCACCTAGAGGGTGACATCACCCCCAGGGTAGGGTCTGAGAAACTGCATTTTTAGCAAGTGCCCAGGTGAGGCTGATGCGCTGGTCCTGGGACCACACTCCAAGAACCACTGTCCCGTGGGCATGGTCTTTCCTGGAGAAGCCCCGCATTGCCTGTGGGGACAGACTGATTGGAAATCTCTCAGGGTGAGGATGTGGTTGAGTCGTGCCTCATCACACCTTTGACAATCTTATCCCCAAACAACAAGAGTAAAATGGAAATTTCAGATTCTACTCAAACCTGAATTAGCCAGAAAGAGACTGTGGAGATTGGTCTGCCTACTGGCTTCAAGATTTTAGGTAATAAAAACTGTACTAAGAGACTGAGAGATAAGAAAATCTAATGAAAAGTAGAAAGAATAGACTTTCTTCCCCCCAATGCATAGAAAAATAAAGTAAAATAAAATGGCTTACCTGTTATAGAGACTGTCCCTTAGGCCTCTCTAGAAGTTTAACTTCTCTTCCTGTGACAAAAAAGTTGAAAGTTGAGATCTGTGAGTTGCCTCTTTTTCACAGCTGGGCTGCAGATGAATGTGTTTCCTGAGAGGGCTTGTGGCCTGGAACAGGTAGCCCAGGCAGGCAAGGGGGGTAAAATCTGTCAGGCCAGGGTTTGCAGCCCAGCGCTTGACATTCAGCAACCAATTAACAATTAACCACAATTTCATTGTCCCATCTATAAAATCAGATTGTAGTGAGATTTAAATGGTGCTACATGTGAGCTGTTTATCCCACGCCTGGCATGTTGGAATTGTTCAATAATCCAAGGCTATCCACTATGGTCTGAATGTTTGTATTTCCCCCAAAATTCATATTTTGAAAGCGAATCCCCAATATGATGGTATTAGGAAGTACAGCCTTGTGGGATGGAGTCACAGCCCTTATAAAAGAGACCTCAGAGAGCTGTCTTGTCCCTTCTGCCAGTGAGGTCACAGTGAAAAGATGGCTGTTTGGAAGCAGGCCCTCACCAGACACTGAATCTGCCAACCTTGATCTTGGACTTCCCAGTCTCCAGAACCGTGAGAAATAAATTTCTGTTGTTTATAAACCACCCAATTTATGGTACCTTGTTCTAGCAGCCAGAACAGACCAAGACACTCTAGTTGTTATTTCTACTGATAAACATTGCATGACAATGTGCCTCTTCTCTGATGGGTAAAATTTCAACTAAAACCCCCCCCCAAAAACCAAACCAAACCAACAAAAAACTTCAAGGAATTTGTTTTTTGGGGTCATATCAAGCAAAGTTTCAATGGATAAATGTATAGCATTTCAATAAAATATGTAATTTAGAAAATGCCTTTGCTTATAATGAAAATAATGATGTATAGAACTTAATAAAGTAAATGTTCAGATTTTTACCAACATCTCTGTGATTATTAGAATAATTTACTATATATAGATACAATCTTTTTGAGAAAGGTTCTTATTCTACTCCCAAATAAACTACATATTGATAGAATGAGCTGTGTCTCAAACTTATCATACAATATTAGAATGATTATTACATCCTTTCAGTGATTCAATTTCATATTCTTGTTGGCAACATCTTTTCACTTGGTATTATTTTTTATTGCTCAATAACTCCTTAAAATCAAATACATTGCTCAAATGTCATATGATTCTATTATTCTTAATTTTTACCATAGTACCTGTAATTCAATTCAAATGCTACTTGGAAAGGAAGACATGAGAAAAGCAAAGCCCATGCTCTCAGGAAGCGAACCCTCTAGTTGGGGAAGGCAAGAAGGCAAGAAAAGCTTATCAGTAAACATGATATCATGCAGACCACAAGCAATGCCATCGAAGGAACACCCAAAAGTCCTGGGGTGGTTCAGGACTGGGGGATTCTGTAACTTGGCAGCTTTGAGAAGCTGGCAGAACATGAGCCATGCATTGACAGAGGAGGAGAGTGGTGGCATACGGCAAACCAATAATGACCAGGTGTGATGGGCGGGACTTTCAGGCAGTGGGAACGTGACAAAGAGGAGGCAGGAAAGGATGGAGTGTTACTTATTTAGCCAGCAAATAATTCTGAACTGCTGTTTGACAAGCCCTGTGCTGGGTACCAGGAAACTGGATTGAGTGGGACACCACATGACGTGACCTGTAGAATGACAGCTGTATGTGTGGAAGAGTGAATATTCAGGGTTGCTTGGTATTTAACGAGGAGACTCAGGAGGCACAAGCATTTACTTGGAGCACTAGGGCTCACTCCAAGGAGTGAGATGAGAAGAGAGAAGAAGACAGAATCACGGAATTTGAACATACACATTTATGGGGTGAAAGGTTTTGGGCAAAAGAAACAGACAAGCAAGCAGTAGAAAAGGTTTGAGGCCTGGGACTCTACTGGGTCACAGCTAAAGAGAATGGGGACCAGTCCAATGGCATCAAATGCTGTGCAGAGGACTGAGACAACTCTTAGAGCTGGATCTTTCTCTTGATTTTGATTATACTGTATTTCCCGTATAACAAATCTCTAGTCATTACCTTTGTCTCCTAAGCATCAGACTCACATTTTGTATAAGTGATGTAGCATTTCTGAACAGAAGACCTCAGTAGTCAGTTACTCCAAACCCATACATTGAAAGATGCAGAAACAAACGGTCTCAATTTTAGTGACTTATCCAGGGTCACACAAGGGGAGTCAGTGGGGAGGAGACAGGGCTAGTTTCCTGGCCTCGTATCTGAGAGCATCCTTTATGAATTGATAATTTCACATAATCCTTGTTTTTGTTTTGAATAAGTCACTGAGCTGTCTGCTGGAAGCTACTCTTAAATGTCCGCATGTTTAGTGAGACGTTATTGAGCACCTATGACATGCCATGCAGGGTGCTGAGACTATGAAAGCGCTGAGAGTGTAAAAGGTGAGCGAACACGCGCTTTGCCCCACCAGGGAACTTACCAGGTGGTTGGCACACAGATATCACAATCAGTGATAAGTGCTTTGTAGGAAACCAGTGGGATGTGGTGGTAATTTGTAGTTATAGGTGAGAATCTATAGATGGACTTAGGGTGAGGGATGGACCCTTTGAGAGGGTTGTGTTTAGACTGGGATCTAAAACATGAAATGGAGCCAGCCATGCAAAGAAAATCTCACATCAAGCCACTCCGCTGTTGAGAAGCCTTACGTGGTTCTGCATTGCCACTAAATCTTTAATATCCTCAGCTACGCATTCAAGGCCTTCCACAACATGGCACCAATGGCCTTTCTAGCTTATCTCTGAAACTCCTCTAGCTACTTCTGTCTCTAGCCAAACCAGATTATTCACTGTTCTCTAAACATTCCAATGTTTTCCTGTTTCTACACCTTTGCCCGTATTATTTTCCCTAGTCGGCATGCCTCCACGCCATTCAACTTTGCAAAATCTTACTCATCCTTCAAAACTCATTTCATATACCACTTCCTCCAGGAAGACTTTTTTTTTTTTTTTTTTTAAAGAGATGGGCATCTTACTATGTTTCCCAGGCTAGACTTGAACTTCTGGGCTTAGCCTCGCAAGTAGCTAAGGCTATAAGTATGTGCCTAAGCCTCCCAAGTAGCTGAGGCTATAGGTGTGTGTCACCCTACCTGGCTAAGACTGTAAAAAAAAATCCCAAATAAAGGTAATTACTCCATTAAATAAATTTCTACAGACTCCTTAAGTTCTTGCATGGCACTAAATCACTTTTCTGCCTTGGATTACAGTATGCAATTCATTTATACAATATTCTCTCCACTAGACTGTAAACTCTTACCAGGGAGGCTTCATCATTGTTTATCTACACATTTTATCTACTGACACAGTGACTTGCATATAGGTGGCACACTGCATGTCTTTTCAAAATTTGATTTTAAAATATCATTGATAATTTAAAGATGCCTAATACCAATGTATAATATTATAATACAACAATATTCATATTTTATCAAATTTAAGATGCATGTATATTCATTTACATTTTAACATCTCTGGAATTGGAATGCATCTTACAATCATTGGCATATCATGGTTACATTGGCAGCATTATTTTCTACCTTCATGTTACATAAGATAATGGCATGTGTTACAATTGATGACATCTAATAGTCAATGAAATATAGCATTTTAATCCTATATTGTAGTTTATCTCAGGAATATATTATACATAAATTTTATCAAATATGAGTTCCTACTCTGTGCACAGTTATACAAAGAAGTACAAGACATGGTCCATTTATCCAAGAGCCTTCTACGATGAAACTAACAATATCCAGAAATGGAGTGATAATTTTATGAGCTGCAAGCAATATAAAGGCCCTATATTGAAATAACAACAATAACCATAAAATAAGATGATACCTCAAAGAAGTTCTAATTTTTTTTCTTTCTGTTTTTTTTTTTTTTTTTTTTTTAGACAGAGTCTTACTCTGTTGCCCGGGCTAGAGTGCTGTGGCGTCAGCCTGGCTCACAGCAACCTCAAACTCCTGGGCTCAAGTGATCCTTCTGCCTCAGCCTCCTGAGTAGCTGGGACTACAGGCATGTGCCACCATGCCTGGCTAATTTTTCTATATATTTTTAGTTGGCCAATTAATTTCTTTCTATTTATAGTAGAGACGGGGTCTCGCTCTTGCTCAGGCTGGTTTCGAACTCCTGACCTTGAGCAATCCATCTGCCTCAGCCTCCCAGAGTGCTAGGATTACAGGCGTGAGCCACCGCGCCTGGCCTATTATTGATATTCTTGAGAATCACCAAAACACAGGGATGGTAATAATACTTACCTCATAGGGCTCTGGGGGGATTAAATGAGCACATAGTTGTAAAACCTTGGAATGGTGTGGCTGGCGCATGGAAAGCACTCAGTAGATGCTTGCTTTTGTTATTATTAGTTATTTGCCATATCCACTAATGTCTTTGTCCCTTGTCTCATTTAATTATTGACAGTATTTTACACAAATGATCATCTCATCCTTTTTAAAATGCTTTTTCCTTTGCTTGGCTACTATGACACTTTACTGTCCTTGTTCTCTTCCAGTGTCATTGACCATTTTCAGCTCCTTCATTAGTTTCTATTCCACTTGTCCTTTAAATATAAATATGTCTCAAGGTTCTCTCCATCTAAATGTCCTTCTCTCGAATTGCTGTCTTATACATTTTCCTCTTTGGTTAATGCTATTATATTTTCTGAGTCACTCCAGATTGTTACTTTGATGTCACCCAGAATTCTATCTTCTCCTTCACCTCTCTTCTTCAGACCACCCCCAAATATAATCCTTTTCCAAATTTATTGATTGCACCTGCACTATTGCATGCATGGCCTTGTCATATTTTTTGCTACCACTCATTTTAAATCTCTGGTCATTCACTTTTCCCCTTTTCTCATTAGTTCCAGAGTTTTCAAGTTCAGCCCTTATGTCACTCCCCATTGCATGAGGTGGTGGTCTCCAAAGAGGGGTGCTTGCATCATCGGAAGTATGCAAATAAATACATTTGGATGCCTGAAGAAAACATTAAAGCTTGCATTTATGCTTAAATTAAGCTTCACTAACATTTGATGTGGGCATTGGCATTGGTATCTTCATTGAACCTGTAAGTCATTTGGTCACATACCTTGAAGTACCCAGGGAAAGAGTACGAGAAGAGTTAATAGCCCTCCATTGTTTGTTGCCTCTCTGTTTATTACAGTCTGTGAAGGTTTACATGTACCTGCTTAAGTGGCTGTATGGAGTATATTGCGTGGTTTTTAATAAGCAAATGTTCCTAAAGTGGGTAAGTGACTTTAGATTCCTATAAAAGAAGGAGAATTGAAGATGATATTAATAATGTGAGATGAATAGGGTTTAGATATGGGGAGAGGAAAAGTGTTTCAGTCAGAGAGAATTATGTGCGGGAACTTGGGAATATCAGGTTGGGTTTGGGGGCAGCTTTGGCACTATGTGTTGGCGGAGAACTCCTTCTGGTTTCATGTTTGCTTGCTTTTATGGGATGGGCATTCACTGAGGTAATACTCTTGGCCTTTTTAGGAACCCTCAACTTACTCTTCCCTAGGGAGGAGAAGTGACTTATCTCCCTAGAGTTTGGAAAAAGGAATTGGCCTTTCTAGTTCCGCTTATCATTTCCTGCAGAGCCTGCTTTCTGCCCTGTGCGCATGTGCTGTGAGTTGTATAGGGGCAGGCCCCCTGAGTAGGGGCTCTACTGTTGAACTCTACTTGTGACTGCCACCACCCCCCTTTATTAAAAGGATTTGTTCTGTAAAATGTGTATTCAGTCAAAAGGCCACACTCAAGGAGGCCACACACACGTGGCCCCAAGCCTGCAGGTTCCCCACCCCGGAAGACCACTTGACTAACTGACCTAAGCTGCCTTTTCCAACCTAGGCTTTATTAGTAATAAAGCTGATTTTTTAAAAAGTCTCTGTTTGCCTGGATTTCCTGTCTTGTCCTCCACTGGTTTTGAACCTGGTCTGGAAGAATAGGGGTGTTAAGTATTGAATCTCTTTTTCTTCAACACCAAAGCCTTCATCTCTAAAATCAAGTCACCGATCACTAACTCAGAGTTGTTAGGTGAGGGTGAAGAATATAGAATGAAAAGTTTTGAAAAATAAACCATCTACAGGTGTATAGATTTATTCATGTTCTTGGAGGTGGAAAGTAGAAACAAGCTGGGACCTGTTGCTTTTATAATTAACTGCCATCCGCAGATTAAATTCCAGCTCCTGCCAGCCACTCCTTGCCAGATCCCTGGATTACAGGAAGCCGTGGAGGGGGTGGCTGTGAACGCATATAGCAAATGAAAAATATCTCACTTTGAACATAAAGTGGGTATCAGGCCTTAAATCATAATATTAGGATATTACAGAATATGGAAATATAGAAATAACCAGATCAAGAAAATTAATTTTCCAACAGGAGTGGAGAAAGTTAGAATAAATAATTTGAAAGGAGACCACTAAAATAGAGATTCCCTCAGCTTTTCAAAAGTACCACAGTGTTATTTGGTCTTCTCTCAGTTAATGAACAGTAAGAAATGTGCTTGCATTGGATGAAGAGAGCCAAAACCACAATTCCTACTACCGCTTGAGAAAGTCCTAGAATTTGGGAGCATATACCCGTTACTGCATAAAACTAGAAAGAAAATCATTTGCAGTTTCCTGTTGGATTTGATCCTTTCCTCCATGCATGAAAAGATAGAGCCCATATATGGCAAAACCCAATTCAGTTTTTGAGAGCTTTATGTGAAATGATTTACTGGTTTGGAGCATGACTCACCTGTGGCATAGCCATGAAATCCTAGGTAATGACTCATGAGAATTACTGCTGCTGCAGTGCTTTAGAATGCAGGGACTGATATGTCTCTGAAACTATTTATGTTTAACTGCATTTCTAAATAGGTAAATGGTAACAGCTGTGGTGGTGTGTGTTTGGAGGCATGGGGGAGGTGACGTAGTGTACTGCTTTTGTGTTAGAGAAATTACACTCTTTTGTTTTTTCCTATCTGGTTTAATAGAATATAATAGCAGAAAACTAACCAGTTCAGGGAGTTGCCCATTTCAGTCTGGCCCTCTGTATCCACAAAGTGGTTTGGAATGAAAGAGGCTAAGATTCAGTATTTTACTATCACTTGCTTAACTACATAGACAGTAGAAAAGAGAGTTAGTAGGAGACTCAAGTCATCTTAGGGCTCCTAGGAGAGGGATGAGAATCCATTAGCACCTCTATATCTGGAAAAAGTGTGTTGCCAAGAAGGCATGTTTTCTAAGTTTGTTTTCATTGACACTCAGTTTAATTTCTATCTTAGAAACTATCCAGAGAAATCTAAAGTCAAAAGTTTGAGAAGCCACAGCTTGAATGAAAAAGTTCAGCTGCTATAATTAAAGAAAAACAAAAACAAATTAAAAACCAACATTGCCTCCCATTCCTCAAGCCCCAGATCAATAAGTAGGCACCTTGAGAACCAAAGGGATTGAATACAATGGAGACGAACCAAAAACGGAACCAGACACTACCCGACCCGTGAGGCAGGAAGTACAGCTTGAACTTCAGTTGAAAACAGTTCAACAATGATATCATTGGCTGACAATGGAGAGGCTATTTTATAACCTCTGGAATAGGAGTTTACTAATTATGTTACTCTGTAAACAATAGAAACAACACAAAGGTTCTGTAACAACCATACCTACGTGGAATATAGGCAAAAATGAGAAAATAGGTCAGAAACTTCTCTGAATATCTCAAGTTGAAATCCCTAAACCTTAGCTAAGATCAGATTTCATTATGTTTAAATATAGTTCTGCTAAGCTTGGTTATATGGTTATATTAGAAATATGTAAATGGTAAAGAGGCAGCTATAGGCATTTGCAGTGACAGTATCAAGTATATGGGTGGGGATGAGAAATTTTACGATTACCTAACAATGAGAAAGGAGATGAAAAAAAAAACTATAAAAAGCAAATACAAGGATTTAAAATCCCAGAATCTGGGTTCCATTAGGATAAAAGCAAACAATTCAAACTTATTCAGCCTTTAAGTATCAGAATTATAATTGGGTTATTTTATAGATATCAAGAAAATGGTTTATATGCTTTATTCTCTGGGGTGTTGCTGGTGGGGATGACTGTCTGTTAGTGATGACTGCTATCCTCTTTGATCATCAAGGTTGATTTGGAGATAAACTTTTGAACATTTAATATATTGTCTATAAAATGATTGCTAATAATGATAGAGTCCTTACAAGAATAATGTCTAGAAATTATTAAGAACTGCTCATTCACTTATACAAAATTTCAGAGATTGTTTAATTGAAAGAAACAGAAAGTCAGATGTGATTAGGAGTTGTAGATCAGAAATACATTTGAATTTTAATTGACTGTTGGATGTAAATCTTGACTAAACCCTTCAGTATCATGGAATCAGAAGTCTGGAGGTGGGAATGGTCTTAAAGAGGATTTAATATAATGCCTGGTTTTTGCTAGGATGTTTTACAGAGTTTTTATGCCTATTATTTTAGAGGTAAAAAGTATTGATCAATTAAAAAATGATTTCTGATTTTGAAATGAGTAGAATAATTAGATGTGATTGCTGTGGGAAGGGAAGGTAAACAGCAGTTTTAAATTGCTGTTTAATCATGCTAGGATGCAAAGGATGGTATTCTGTGTTTCCAAAAATGTATCTTTTAAAACATTCACAGAAATGTTACAAAGCTGCTTTATCTTCCATATACTAGGAAGAATAGTCCATTACTATTTACTATCTGAGTCCAATGGCTCCTTTTTAATTTTCTTGCATTTTTCACTTTACAGATAATTTACAGAACAATAAAGACATAGAGAAAACAGCTTTATAAGACTAGTTTAATAAGAATTTAAGCATAGTATATCCAAATTCTTATTCCAGTATATATCCAAAATGTACAGCATTCTATGAATGCAACTAACTGCTCATTAGCTGTTACACATGAATGTAAAACATATCCATCTTGTTAATACTGATTCCATATTTCAAATACATCTCTCATAGGTTCTAGTTTATTATTACTTCTTGTTCTTCTTGTATTTGCATCATCAAATGCCATGCTTGAATTTTTTGAAATTTTGAACAACTCATAGTTCTGTTGAAGAGAAGGGGGCCATCATCTTTCCTTTGTGAAACATTTTTTTCCCTAGACTTGTAAAAACCAATTAGCATGGTCAATCTAATGAATATTTTTCATTTTATAGTGTGATTTTTATTTAGTCCTGTTTTCAGCATATGTCAACTTGCCACCCACTAATCATATGAAGTTTTGTCACTAGCCCTCTTAGCAAAATGGTGTGGTTTGGTCCAAGTTCTTATCGCAGAATATTGCATGATGTGGTCCTTTCTGTTAAATGACTTATTGGATGAGAACACCATACTTTCTTTCTTTCTTTCTTTTTTTTTTTTTTTTTTTGAGGCAGAGTCTCACTCTGTGCGGCAGCCTAGCTCACAGCAACCTCAAACTCCTGGACTCAAGCAATCCTTCTGCCTCAGCCTCCCGAGTAGCTGGGACTACAGGCATGTGCCACCATGCCCAGCTAATTTTTTCTATGTATTTTTAGTTGGCCAATTAATTTCTTTGTATTTTTAGTAGAGACGGGGTCTTGCTCTTGCTCAGGCTGGTCATGCTTTCTTTTTGTATTTAGAAATATATTGGTGATACATCATTTCTTGAATTTGAGGAAATCCATGTCAGGTATCTTCATTTGAAGACTTCTAATACCGATTTTGCTTATACAGGTTGAGTATCTTTTTTCCGAAATGCTTGGGACCAGAAGTGTTTGAATTTGGGATTTTTTGGGTTTTGAAATATTTGTGTATACCTAATGAGATATCTTGGAGATAGGACCCAAGTCTAAACATGAAATTTATATTGCATATATACCTTATACACATAGCCTGAAGGTAATTTTGTACAATATATTTAGTAATTTTGTGTATGAAACAAAGTTTATATACATGGAACCATCAGAAAGCAGAGGTGTCACTATCTCAGCCACCCATGTGGACATCTGTGGTGGTTTGGCATCACCGTCATTCCTGACTCTGAATTTTTGTGCTACCAATAAGTAGTAATTTTCTTATACATAACTACTTACAGTAAAAAATCTGACATACCATTAATACCGTAAGGAAATAATGTATTCAGGGTAACTAAGCACGGTAGCATCACCAGAATACCTGTATTAGTTGTTATAAATATGTCATGCAATTGGTAAGTTGACACACACTGAAAACAGGACTAACATGTCTTCCTTTGTCACTTTTCTTCTCTTTGCTGTTATAGGTGGAAAATGAAAAATTCTGAATTCTCTACTGTGTTCAGTGAAAGCTAAAAGCAGACTATGAACTAAGTGACTTTAGTCTAGAACTATTTTGGAAGATCATGGGCAATACAATAAGAAAACTGAAGGATAATACAATAGTAACAATTCATTTCATTGTTATATCGTCCTCCTATAGGTGTTTCCACCATTTTTCTGTTTTCTTATTTTAGTTTTTCTTTTTTGGAAAAAAGCATACTTGGGAATAAATGATGAGTAATGGTGAACTAATTCTTAGGGTGATGAAATAGCAAAGTGTTTTAAGATACAGGAAAGTAAGATCACTAAGGTCTGATAGTATACCTTAGATTTATAAAATGGTCCAGTGTTCCCATATGGCAATGGAAAGATATAGTGAATTTTATTCTGTTTTTAGGAATAATTAGATTTTCTCTCTGTTCTTTGGAAGACTTAAAGGGAAAACAAAAGTCATGAAATACAATCCTTATAGTTAGTTAGAACTACTCAAAAAAGAAGCTGAAAGACCTAAAATTGAGTACAGTGGACTCTTATGGTATGCTGAGGGCCAATCAAGATTGTAGGAAACATGTGATATTTTTGGAAGCAAAAGGGAAGGGATGGGTATAGGAAACAGCATGAGCAATAAAGGCTTTGGTTTGATTATTTGGGAATTTTAGGCTTCTGGAGTTTTGAGAGTACCCTTATTTAAGCTTTAGTTCCTGTGGTATTGCTGAATTGTTGGGTCTACTGTAAGATGCCCATGTACCTCACTTTATTTTTTCTTTTTAGTATATTTCATAGATTTTAGCTGCTGAAAAATGTTAAAAAATAAAATGGAACATTTGTGTTAAGTAGTCCAAGTCTCACAGTTTGGTAGAAGATGGGACATTATCAAAGCCTTTCAAAACCTGTAATGTTTGAGCTTTGTACATCATTGAATTATTATTATTATTATTATTATTTTGGAGCTTCCCTTTGGCCTTGACTTAGTTTGCCTTAATTGTCCTCCTCAGATAAAGAAGTGAATTTCACACACAGGTATTAGTGTCTACATGTAAAATTCCCTTGTTGTTAGTATATTTGTGTCTTTTCTTTACTCATACTTCTTTGCCACTACAACATGCCAGATTTTTGGGAAGGATTACTGAAAATACTTTTGGGGAAGGGCGGAGTTGGATTCTATCTGTTGTTAGCCAAAATTTAGAGTATTTCTACTCTAAATGTTGAGAAAACTCAAAGAAATGAAATTTGAAAAGCCATTGCTGCTTTTGCTGTGAATTTGTTTGTCTTAGTTTGACTTTGTTTGCCCTTAGTTTGTCCTTGTCTTAGTTTGTTCAGGCTGCTGTAACAGAATACCATAGAATGAGTGGTCTTCTAAACAACAGAATTGATTTCTCACAGTTCTGGAGGCTGGGAAGTCCAAGATCAAGGTGCCAGCAGATTCTGTGTCTGTTGAGGCCTGCTTCCTGGTTCATAGATGGCCGTCTTCTCATCGTGTGCTCCCATTGCAGAAAAGGCAAGGTCTCTGGGGCTTCTTTATTGAGGGCACCAATCCATTCATGAGGGCTTTGCCGTGGTGATCTAATCACTTCCCAAAAGCCTTACTTCCTAATACCTTCACATTGGAGGTTAATATTTCAGCATATGAATTTTTTTTTTTTTTGGTGGGGGGACACACAAATATTCAGTCTATAGCAACCTTCTTGTGACATGTATTGATTTATTGGCTCATTCTGCCTGCTGTCCATAATCTGATTATCTTGGCTAGATTCAAGACCGTGTACAAGATGTGGTCCCAGGCAATTTTTTCTCTTTCTCCCACATATAGTTCACTGCAGCTGAATTTAGCTATTCTTGCTCCCCTAAGATACTTCCGTATTGTTAGGCACAAAGCATGGTTTGGGGAAGTCCAAGGAGATGGGAGTCAGACCAACTTCATTTTGAGTCTTACTCTGCTGCCAACTGGGTTTTTGACCTTGGGAAAGTCACTTGACCTCTCTGAGCCTCTCATTCTTCATCTACAAATGGATTGCAAAGTTGTGATGTTTCAGTGCTTTGATAAATGTGAAAGGCTTTAACATAGAGGTCACTCAGTAACTCTTCTCTTCCTTTGCCCTTGACTGAGCTAATATCATAATGGCTTCCTCCTCTTCTTTTAAAAGAGGCATTATACATATGCTTAAAATCACAATAAATTTGAAAGTTTTCTTGAGAATTTGTAGTACCCGTTGAGATGATTATTTAAGGTAACAATTCCATCTGTGTCCTTGATCTTTCATTTAGAAACCATACCCTTCTGTCTTGTCACATCAACCCACTGACATTGTGGGCTAATTCTCTCAGGCTATAAGTGTTCTAGTTTTTTCTATGTACAAACAAAACTAAATAAGATGTCAGACAAATGAATAGCAAAACTAAATGCAAGCAAACAAAATACTTCCTCAAAAAATCCAAAAAACAAAACCCTTCTTAGTTCTCATTTCTGTTTATCAACCTCTTTTTCTCTTCCTTTTATAGGTTGTCTCTTCAAAAAATAACCCATAATCACTGTAGTCATTTTCAAAAAAAAAATTCCTTTGTAAAGCTGATTTCAGTGGAACTTTCAGCTTTCCTGCTGTATTGCAACTGTACTCCCTCAGGTCATAAAAAACCCAATAACAGTCTGTGAGACACTATTAGCATTTTTTTCCCTTCAATTGCTGTCTTGTTCTTATTGAATCTACCCCTAGCCATTCTTATTACTTTTGTGTGGACAGCTCCCAAAGCTACATTCAGCTCAGATTTATCTTTTGAGGCCTAGACTCATATTCATTGGCTTTCTTGGCATTACCACAGGATGTCCCAACAGAAACACAGTTTAATGTGATTAAAGCTAAATCCACTTCAGCATGTATTCCTGTATTTTTGATCTTAGCTAATAGCACTGTCATTCACCCAGTTGCCCAGTTTAGGTATTATTTATTGAGGTATAATTTATGTACAGTAAAACGTACCTATTTAAACTGTATATAATTAGATCAGTTTTGACATAGATACACCTGCGAAACCACCACCATAGTCAGGATACGAAATATTTCTGTCATCCCCAGAAGTTTTTTCATGCTACTTTGCAGTCAGTTCATCCTTTCTCTACTCTTGGCCCCAGGGAACTAAGATCATTATCTGCATTTAGTCACTAGAGATTAGTTTGTACTTTCTATTACATAATTTTATATAACATGTAATTTGTATAAATTTCACATAAATATGTGTTGTATTAGGGTTCTCCAGTAAAAGAGAACCAATATGATATCCTATCTGTGTTTCTGTATCTATAAAGAGATTTTTAAAAATATATGTAAATATAAAAATAAATTTATTTTAAGGCATTGGCCCACTTGTGGAAACTTGCAAGCCCCAAATTGCAAGCTGACAGGCTTTAAACTCATTCAGGAGTCTGTGATGCAGTCTTGAGTCTGGAGTTTGTAGGGTAGGCTAGCAGGCTGGGATAGGAGTTGATATTATAGTCTTGAGTACAAAATCTGTAGGGTAGGCTAGAAATGTAGGCAGGATTCCTATGTTAGAGTCTTGAGGCAGGATCCTTTTCCCTAGGAAACCTCAGTTTTTGTTCTTATGATTTTCAACTGATTGGATGATGCCCACCCACATTATCCGGGGAAGTCTACTTAAAGTCGGCTGATTGTCGTTGTTAATCATAAAATATTTTCAAAGCAACATGGAGACTAGTGTTTGGGTACCGAACAATTGGGTACTGTAGCTTAGCTAAGTTGATGTATAAAATTTAACCATCACATATGCTGTGTTCTTTTTGTGTCTGGTCACTTTTACTTAGCATAATGATTTTGAGATTTATCCATGTTGTATTTAGCAGTTCATTCCTTTCTATTGTATGTATACATACATCCTATTGTATGATACTGTTTAGTCATTCTCCTATTGATGGACACTTGGGCTGTTTCCAGTTTTGGCAAATATGAATACATTATGAACATGAGTGTACAAGACTTTCTGTGAACATATGTTTTTATTTCTCTTGGGTAAATACTTAGCAGCACAATGGTAGATGTTGTTTAACTTTATAAGAAACTTCCAAATGGTTTTCCAAAGGGTTTGTACCATTTTGTATTCTCATTAGCAATGAATAAAAGTTCCAGTTGCTCTACATTTTCTGGAGTATTTGGTTGTAAGTCTTAAATTTTAGTCATTTTAATGGGTGTTTTGGGGTATATTACTGTGTTTTAAATTTGCATTTCCTTTATGGTAAGTTTGAGCGTCTTTCCATGTGCTTACTTGCCGTTCAGTTATCTTCATTTGTGATATGTGTGTTTAGATCTTTTGCTCCTTTTTCTTATTGGGTTATTGAGTTAAGAGTTCTTTATAAAAGCTGGATATAGGTCCTTGTTAGATGTATGTGTGTGTGTGTGTGTGTGTGTGTGTGTGTGTGTGAGAGAGAGAGAGAGAGAGAGAGAGAGATATTTTATCCTATTCTATGATTCCTTACATATTAATTGTGCCTTTTGAAGAGCGAAAGTTAAAATTTTTATGATGTCTAATTTGGTACTCTCTTGCCTATCCCATACTCACAAAGATTTTTCTCTTGAGTTTTCTTTTAGAAGCCCTGTAGTTTTAGTTTCTATATTTAAGTCTGTGATCCATCTTTGACTTTACCTTTTCCCTCACTCTCCAGAATTGGATATCATGTGTTGTAGATTTATTTTTGAGAAAGGACTCCCCTACTCCTCAAAGTAAGGATTCTTTTTAGACTCTTATTTTTGTTCAAGCATTCATTGTCTTTGGCTTGCTTATTGAAATGTCCTTCTTATTGGTCTCCAGCATGTGTTATCTTCCTTCTCCAGTCTATTTCCATAATGCACAAGTTATTCTAAAACTTAACTCTGTTTATATCACTAACCTGCTGAAAAATTCTCAGTAACTATCCATTTCCCAAGAATTGCCTAAGTCTAGGTGATGTTATTTGATGTGATTTCCATATTATAGGACATAAAAAAGAGCCTGAAACAGCCAGTTTTCTGTGTAAAGGAATAATCCCAGATTTGGAGATTTAGGCATAACTTATTGTATATACTGTATTCTATTCTCATTATTTCTTTTATTAGCCTGAACTCTTTTTAATATATCATATATTAAAATATTAAATATATTATATATTAAAATATATTACATATTAAATATATTATTTAATGTATTTGATAGTCTTCCTAGCATCCAGCAGACCAAGGTGATATAGGAACAGACTTTAGTACCTGTTTTCTTGAGGGAATAATTGGAGAAACTTTAGCAATTAAAAAACCAGTGTTGGAAATGACTGGAAGAGCAGACCAGGCAGGCAATAATTTTTGGATGCTATATATGTATTTTTTTTTTAAATCATGTAATTTTATACTTAGAGTGCTTAATTTAAAGAGACTAATCTGGAAAACTAAATATAGCCTTTAATAGGAAGTAGCTTTTGTTAAACTGACAGTGGAAGATGTGTTGAGGAGAATGGTAAGAGTGTCATTGACTCATTATTCTGAACTTTCTCTGACATATTATATACCATGGCTGTTCCATCAGGGCCTTGCTCCTGTTTTGCTTTGAGACATAGATTTCTAAGCAGTAAGATTACATATTTTTAGAAATATAGAAGCATGTTTTCTTTTTTCTTTTTTTTTTTTTTTGAGACAGAGTCTCACTTTGTTGCCCGAGCTAGAGTGCTGTGGCGTCAGCCTAGCTCACAGCAACCTCCAACTCCTGGGCTCAAGCGATCCTCCTGCCTCAGCCTTCCGAGTAGCTGGGACTACCGGCATGCGCCACCATGGCCGGCTAATTTTTTCTATATATTTTTAGTTGGCCAATTGATTTCTCTCTATTTTTTAGTAGAGATGGTGTCTCGCTCTTGCTCAGGCTGGTTTTGAACTCCTGACCTTGAGTGATCCACCCTCCTCGGCCTCCCAGAGTGCTAGGATTACAGACGTGAGCCACCGCCCGGCCTGAAGCATGTTTTCAAATTAAGTTTGTTCTTTAGAGGGTTTCAGAGTTCCAAAAGGCACTTTATAAAACTTTTTTTACTGCTGTTCTAGATAGTACACGGGCTAAGTATCCAGGAGATAGAATAGTTTAGCCTGTGGAGTAACTGTGTTAGTTTAATGTTTATAGCTTGACGATATGGTGTAGATTTTGAGTCATTCTTTAGTGTGATTGCTCATACTATGCTTTGGAAATATTTTCAAATAAACCTTTTGACTCCTATGGTCCCAGGAGGTTAGCTGTGGTCCTTGTACATCTTTAATTCAGGGAATGATGCTGGCTGCAATAATAAACTCAAAGGTTGTTTAGAGTCTGTAATGATTTTGTTGTATTCGTATGTAATTAGATCCTGTTGTGCTCCTATTTAAGCCTTCCTGGGGTTTCCCATTGCACTTAGAATGAAATCCAAACACCCTCCCAGGCCTACCTGCTCCTGGGCCTCTCAGCCTTATCTCTTGCCCCTCCTCCTTCAGTAGCCTGGCTTCAGCTGCTCTGCCTCTGAGCACCCAAGTCCCCTCCCTCCTTTGTACTTTCAGTCACCTCAGTCTGTGTAATCCTCTTCCTCCAGACCTTCAGATGTCTTTTTCAGGTCTCAGATCAAATGTCACCTCCTCTGAAAGGTCTTCACCAGTCTCCCCACCTTTCTAGTCACTTATTCCATTACACTATTTTTATTGTCTCCATAGTACTCGTTACCCTCCTTCTCAGTGGTCAGTGATCCTCAGGAAAGGCTTTGCCTTGGTGTTTGGTTCACCTGCTGCCGCATTCTCTGTGCATGGAGACACGTAGTGGGTGCTTTGTAAGTGTTCAGAGGGATAAATGTCATCTTTATAATTATCCTCCCTGAAATAAAATGATGAGTCAAAACCAACTGTGACTAAACAGGTACTAATTTATACAATTGTCTGTTTAAATTACTCAATAATTGATTCATCTTTTCATTACATAGTACAGAATTCAATTATGGTAGAAATGGATACTGTCTCTTGTGGCTGGAGCTGGTTTGCAGATATGGGGTCCTGTCTCATATTCAATTTGTCAGATCATGGTTTCTCTATCAATTCTTGTAAGACAGCTGAATAATAGTCTTTTTTTTTTTTTTTTAAGTTTCTATTAATTCCAGAGGCTTTTTGGAACTTGCTGAAGCATCACCAGGTCATGTGTTCTGTTTTTTTTTCATTAAATTAAATCATGGCTGAGGCAGGGTTGTGGGTTGAGAGCACTCCAGGCTGGAGGTCAGAAAGCCCAGCCTTTAGTTTTAGTTCTGCCAGTAGCCAACTCTCTGCATGAGTATTTTTGCCCTCAGTTCCCTAATTTATAAAATAATAGGGTTGAATGAAATGATCTCAAATGTCTGTCTTCTTTTTACAGTGTATAATTATATAATTCTGGACATGAACCAGTCATTTTTGCACTTTGGGGAATTTTTATGGGTTGTATGAATATGTGGTATATATGATAGTTATCCAGATATTAAGCTTTTCAAGATGAAAAGTCAAATTTGTCTCACTTAGCTGAACATTAAAACATCTGAAGGATTCAGAAGTGGTCTCATTTATTTCACTTTGTTTTGTTTTTGTTTTTGGTAGAGGTCACAGTAAGAAATACTGTACCTGATTTATTGGAAGTATTGATTTTAAAATTGTTAGTATTATTTTTTTGAAACAGAGTCTCACTTTGTTGCCCGGGCTAGAGTGCCATGGCATCAACCTAGCTCACAGCAACCTCAAACTCCTGGGCTTAAGCAGTCCTTCTGCGTCAGCCTCCCAAGTAGCTGGGACTACAGGCATGTGCCACCATGCCCGGCTAATTTTTTTTATATATTTTTAGTTGGCCAATTAATTTCTTTGTATTTTTAGTAGAAATGGGGTCTCGCTCTTGCTCAGACTGGTTTTGAACTCCTGACCTTGAGCAATCCGCCTACCTTGGCCTCCCAGAGAGCTAGGATTATAGGCGTGAGCCACCATGCCTGGCCTACCTATTTCTTATTATAGGACACGCTTGTACTGAGAGGGAGCATTAGGGGAAAGCCCTAGGTTGGATTCCATCCTCCTCCCCTCCATGCTTCTCTCTCTCTCTTTTTTTTTAATTTTTAAATTTTTTTATTCTAAGAGACAGGGGTCTCACTCTGCTGCCCAGGCAGGAGTGTAGTGGTGTGATCATAGCTCACTGCAACTCGAACCCCTGGTTCAAGTGATCCTCCTGCCTCAGCCTCCTGTGTAGCTGGGACTGCAGGGGTGTGCCACCACACCTAGCTAACTTTTTAAAAACTTTTTTGTAGAGATGGGGTCTCACTATGTTGCCCAGGCTGGTATTAAACTCCTCACCTCAAGTGATCCTCCTGCCTTGGCCTCCCAATCATGCCTGGGATTATAGGCGTGAGCCGTGTGCCTGCCCCAGGCTTCTCTTTAACCTTTGAGGGAAAGCCCCAGCACTGCTGTGATAAAGGAGCCAGGCACAGGTCACCTCTGGGACCTTCTCTCTCACTTCCCTCCCTCAAGGCTGGCTTTGCCTGTTGGGTACAGCCTGCCAGCACTCCAGGAGGCAGCACCTTAGGTCCTGGTGTTGTGTGTGTGGCCTAGTTTCTAGAAACTCCACATTTGGAATCAAGCAGTCCTGAATTCAAATCCTTGCTTTTGCGCTTAATCTCTGAGCCTCAGTTTTTCATTTGTTCAAATGGCACTGATCATACCTCCCTTACGAGGTGGTTGTGAGGATAAAATGTAATAAGCATGTGAAAGTATCTGGCATATATTAGGCTGTTAATAAACACCGGTTGAATATGAAGTATGAGCATAACTCCTTCTTTGTTCATTCATGTGTAAGTAATGGTTTCCTGGTATCTGTCCTCCTGTGTTCATAGGTCCCCCTTGCTCCCCGGTGGCCATGTGCTCTTCTTACTTCTCTGTCCTGTAGGACCCTGGGGTGGCTAGACACCTGGGCTATTGTCCCTGGGAATGTCCTGGGTTGCCCAAGGCTGTTAGCATCTACTTTTGTTCTTTTAGCAGGGATTCTATGAGAGAGAATAGCTTGTACCAGTGAAAGCCCTGAGATACTAACTTATTCATCAGATCAAAAAAAGGTTGCTCCCTGAGCACTAGCTGGGGTATTATAGAGAACAAAGTGGACAGGATCTCTGCTTTCAATGAGCTGATCTTTCAGGGGGAAGAGTCAGTGTGAACAAATAAAAATAATTTCGCATAATGCATTAGAAAGAAAAAGCAGGCCGACAAGATAGTGACTTGGGGGGAAGAAGTACTTCAGGCTGGGTGTGAGGGAGGGCCTTTGGGCAGATGACATTCGAGCTGAAACCAGGAGAGAAGAGGCCATCTGGGAAAGACCCTGAGACTGGAACTCGCTTGAGGCGGGCACAGAGAAAGGCTGGAACACAGAGAAAAAGAGGAGAGGTAGTCAGGATCCCCTATAGTGCTGAAAAAGTATCCGGAAGAAATGAATGGGAGCTCCCGCACCCGCGGCCTCCCGGCAGGGGGGCGGGGGCGGGGCCGGCGCCGGGGCGGTACCTGGCCCGCGGGGGGCGGGGCTGCGGACGCTCCCCCTTCCTCCGGCTCCGACCGGCGCAGGCAACGGCTGCGGCAGCAGAATCGCCGCGGCCCCGCGAGGCCATGAAGGTGAAGAAGGGCGGCGGCGGGGCCGGGACGTGGGAGGAGCCCGCTCCTGGGGCCTCGGGCCCGAGCCTGGACCTCACGCCGGAGCCGCAGGCGGAATCCGAATCCGGGTCCGAGTCGGAGCCCGAGGCAGGCCCTGGGCCCAGGTCGGGGCCGCTGCAGAGGAACCAGCCGATCGGGCCGGAGGACGTGCTGGGGCTGCAGCGGATCACGGGTGGTGAGCACCGGCGAGGGAGCGCCGCCCGCGGGCCGGAGGGAGAAGCCGCGAAGGGGTCCTCACCGCGCGCCGAGCCCCGGCCCCCGCCCCCTTTCCCGCCTCCCCTCCCCCACCCGGGTCCCCGTCACTTCTGTCCTACTCTGCCTCTGCCTCCAAACCTGAGATCTGTATGTCCCCCCTTCTCTTGATCTCCCTGTGCACCTCTCCTCTCCCTTTAGAGATTTATTTCCACCCCACTCCTTCCTTTTTGAGGGGTCCATCCCCTTTTCCCATGGCGGAGGTGGGGCAGCAGCTGCAACTATAACCGTTTCCCCCTGGAGTCTTCAGAGCCCGCGAGGCCCCGTCTCTGCACTAATGAGGAGGGGGCTGAGGGCAGTCTGTCCTACCCCCCACGCTGGAGGCTAGGTGGAGGCTGAGTTACTTCGGAGGGGTTAAGACTCTTCAAGTCTCCCTAAGCTTTAAAACCTTCACCCTGATCCCCCAGGAAGACTTGGGGCCATTTTCCTTCTCAAGAAAAGAACTGAACAGGAAACCCCAGTGTGCTGGCTGTGGGTCCTGTGGTGGGAGTGGTTTAATACCCCTCTACGCCTGGACGAGGGCTTGTTCTCTTCTGGGGGCTCTCTTACCAAGGGAGGACTGGTCTCCACTGTGGTTGAGTTTCTGAGCTGGACTGCCTGGGTCGGAGTCGCAGCTTTGCCATATAATTGGCTGTGTGACCTTGGGCAAGTAACCTCACCTCTCTGAGCATGTTTCTTCATTTGTACAGTGGAAATAATGACACCTACTTCATAAGGTTATTGTGAAAATAAGTCTTCTGATTTTGTGCAGTGCCGGGCATGCTGTGCATGCTCTGTACCTAGGGCTCTTTGATCAGTAGGATTTCAGACCCCACAGGGCTGCTCATGGCTGCTGCCTGGGCATTCAGGGCAGGGGAGGAGGTCATCGTAGGCAGGGAACAAGGGCCAGGAAGCCTCACAGGAGCCTTGAAGAACAGGAGGTATCTGGAGAGACAGTGGCCCTCCACCTCGGACTCAGCAACCGACCCCAGCTCCCTTTGAGAGAGCAAGTCTTGGGAGCCCTCTCTGTGGGGATTGGGGGACAGGCCCTGGAGTGGACCTGAGCCCTTGGAGCTGCAAGAGCAGCAGAGCCCAGGACTCTGAGACAGAGCTGTGGAGGGGGCCATGATGGCAGGTCGGAGCCTGTGCATCTGTGTCCCTGGGGGCCCAACTCCTTCCTCCTCTCTGAGCTAGGCAACAGCCATTGTTGGCTGGGCCCCCAGAGCGCTGAACTCCTTCGGTGTTCAGCATCGGTGGAGGGAGGGGGCCTGGACCAGGCTGATGTTGGGGCCAACTGGGCTCCAGTTTGCAAGAGCAGCATTTAGGATTCAGCTTAGCTCTGTGGCAGAACTTCCTCAGAGGAAGTGCACAGGTCAGACTGACTGGGTCCTGGGTAACTTTGGGGGTTTATTTTATACCTAGAGGTGGCTTCCAGCTCATGTACCACCATGTGTCTCCTAATTTGGAGGGAATTCATAGCCCTTAGTAGAGATGGGGCATCTGTGAGGGGGATGGGTAGGGGGCGGGGCTTCATGAGAGCCCCTTCCTGTGCAGGAGCTGAGAACAGGCTTCCAGGGCTCTCTGCCCTGGCACCCCTGCCTGGTCTCTTCTGACCCTAATCACACAGGTCTGAGGTTTGCTGTTCCTGGATTAGTGGGCCCTGAATCCAGCTTAGGAAGCTATTTGTGGTGGAGGGGAATAGAGCAGTTGTGTTCTGAGCCCTTGGCCACTTTGCCCTGTGTTCTGGCCTGACCCTGGGGCCCAGGCCTCATCCTTTCTGGAAGGGAGGGAGGGCTGTGGTGCTCTGAGCCATAGGCATCCCCTATTCCTCAGCTCTAAGGATAGAGTTTGCAGTAGAATAGACTGAGGTCACACTGCAGGAAGTTGTTCCTGAATGAAAGTAGAGGCCCAAAAGTTGGAGAATGGGGTAAAAAGAGAGGGCCTTACAGAGCGCTGGGAGTTGGGCACCTGGGATCCTGCTCCCAACTCTGCCACCTCTCCCTGTGCCCTGTACCTTCTTTCTATAGCTTTGTACAAGTGCTTGCTTCTGTGAAAACAGGTATACAGGTTGAGGCAGGGGCTGCCCACTTCCATTCCCGTCCTTTTCCCCCATGGGCCATGGTAGACAGGTCAAGGCTCAGGGCCCTGCCTCTTCCCCAAGCCTTATGTGTTCCCTGCTGGGCCCCAAGGTGCCAGTTGGCTACCAGGAGGGCTTCCTGGAGGGGGCTGCCCCAGACTGGGGGAAGACGCAGGCTTGGGGAAGAGAGAATGACTTTATATTAACTTCCTCTTCCTGCCCCAGGGGAATAGGATGTGGCCCAGTGACCTGGAGGGTGATTTCCAGGCCTCCATGGGCCACCAGGGAGGATGTGATGCTGTGCAGGCTGACACCTCCCTGCTCCTTCCCATTTGTTGCCAGGGCCTCCCTGAGTGCTTGCAGGTGCTGCAAGAGCAGTGAGGGTTAGATCTGGCCCTGTAGGTTCCTGAGCCTCCCTCAGGCAGGGCCTCCCACAGTTCTTGGTTCCCCTTCTGGGCCTGAGGACTCCCCTTTCCCGAATCCACACCCTCTGCTGCACCTGCCACACCCTCTTCCTGCCCTAGCCTGAGCTCTTTATGTGGGAGTCAGGGAGTACTTTCTCTGTGGGGGGTGGCTCGGAGCCAAGGCTGGATAGATGACCTCTAAGGGGGTTCCCTCTCTTTGCTACGACTTCCTCCCATTTGGAGATCAACAAAGGATGGGAGAAAAGTTGGCTGACTTCCCCCTAATATCCCAGGCTCTGGGCTTGAGTCAGCAGAGCTTTGGCTAAGCTGCTTAAGGGAGCTGGGCTTGCATAAGCTGCTTACGGAGAGAGGAGGGGACGTGGTGGGTGAGGAGGAACAGGGAAGGGGTTGTTCACCTGCCCCAGCACCGTGTGTCAGGGAATGTCCCCTCAACCTCGGCCTCACCTAATGCATCTAGACGTAGTGCCAGGGGCAGACATGGGGTGGGGTGGGGTATTCTCCAGAGAGGACTGTGTCTCTCCCAAGGCTGAGCTGTGTCACCCCCTTTAGAGTGAGGTTCCCAAAGGCAGAGCTTTATTATCTCCCCTCTCAGGATGGGGACTCCCACCAGACTGGAGAGCCATTTGGTCCAAAGACACTAGCCAGCTCTGCAGGCAGAGGCCGGAATAAGGGCCCTCAAATCCAGGGTGGGAGGGAAAGTGTGGGGGAGGTGACCTGCCCTCTACCCTTCGCTTCGTGTCCTTCCCTGACCCCCAGAGGCCACCAGGTTGGGGCTGTTCATCCCCCACTAGATCTCCATATGTCTCTTCCACACTGTAGGGGCTCCCCCAGGGCAGGGACTCAGTTCTCTCCTTCCTAGAGGTCAGAGAAAGTGGGAGCTACTACGGGTTCCACAAGAGCTGAGCAGGCAGCAGGGGCTCTTGGGCCCCTTCCTTGCTCAGCCTCCTGTCTCCCCTAGACTACCTCTGCTCCCCCGAGGAGAATATCTACAAGATCGACTTCGTCAGGTTTAAGATTCGGGACATGGACTCAGGCACTGTGCTCTTTGAAATCAAGAAGCCCCCAGCCTCAGGTGAGTGGGCCGGGTGGGCCGTTGACAAGGGGAGGCCAGCAAGAGCTGTGGAGTGGGCCACCCGGGGACTCCTCGGGCCACAGAGGAGTCAAGCAGAGCCAGGGCTTGGACGCGAGCTTTCTCAGGAGTCTGCAGGCCCATCTGTTTCTGGGGTTGGACACCTTGGGAGGATAGTCCTGCCTCTTTGTGCCCTGCCAGCCTGCCCCCTGCAGGCCTCCCTGGGAACTGCAGCCCCCCAGACCCCAGGTCTCTCTACACCTTGTGGCCCTGAGAACCTCAGTTGAAATTGGTGACCTGCTGACCTAGAAGCCCCAGGTGGCACCATTCGGCCAATGGTCTGAACTCTCAATATGCACCAGAATCTCCCGGGGAGTTTTAAGAATTTAGACAGATGGGGGCCCTGGAGTGGAACCCTGGGTGGGCAAGGGCCCCCCGCCTGAAGCCCACTGAGGCCCAGCTGGGGTACATTGCAGAACGGTTGCCCATCAACCGACGGGACCTGGACCCCAATGCTGGGCGCTTTGTCCGCTACCAGTTCACGCCTGCCTTCCTCCGCCTGAGGCAGGTGGGAGCCACGTGAGTCAGTGGGCCGGGGTGAGGGCTGGGGGTAAGGAGAGGGAGGGGATGCACCCTTCCTGAGTTCCTACTGAGCCTCTCCTAGGGGTGGTCTGTCCTGAGCCCGGCTGGGTGGCTTACTTCGAGGCCAGACTCAGGCCACCCCCTTCCCTTTGCTCAGGGTGGAGTTCACAGTGGGAGACAAGCCTGTCAACAACTTCCGCATGATCGAGAGGCACTACTTCCGCAACCAGCTACTCAAAAGCTTTGACTTCCACTTCGGCTTCTGCATTCCCAGCAGCAAGAACACCTGCGAGCACATCTACGACTTCCCCCCGCTCTCCGAGGAGCTGAGTGCGTGGGCAGGGCTTATGGAGGTGGGGGAAGGGGGCCTCTGTAGAGGCCAGGCTGGGGGACGGAGGGGTGCCTGTGGGGCTGACCCCTTTCTTACCACCCTGGGTCTCTTTTGTGTCTGGCACCATTCCCATGTAATGTATAGGCGAACAGGTTCAAAGAGGCTGGGGGACTCTCTGAAGTTGTTTAGCTGTCCCTGTCCCCCAGGCCTGGAGCCTCAGGCTCCTGACCTTAGCCCGGCCTGGCTGGGCCTCTCTTGCAGTCAGCGAGATGATCCGTCACCCGTACGAAACGCAGTCTGACAGCTTCTACTTCGTGGATGATCGGCTGGTGATGCACAATAAAGCAGACTATTCCTACAGTGGGACACCCTGACCCCCAAAACTACCCCTTACCCCAGGAGGCTCTGGTCCTGGGCCCTGAGCTGTGACCGCCCCAGCACTCACCTCTCAACCCCTGGTCTTCTGCTTGGGGGTTGCTCCAGGAGCCCTGGACCCAGAGTCAGCGTTGGGAGGAAGGGTGCCTGGTATCCCCAGTCCAAGCCCGTGAAGCCCAGGGGGCCTGGCACACTGCCGTGGGTGTGGTAGCTGTATGCCTCCCTGTCCAGGAAGGCCTGTGAGAGGAGCAGCCGGGACTTCTGGACAGCTTAGCTGGGCTCTCTTGGGCCCAAGATTCAGAATAGTGTTCCCCTGTACAGGCTGTGACTAGGTCAGGGCAGGGATCCACTCTCTGTCCCCTCCTGCCGGCCACGTTCAGGCCATTTAGAGTTGTCAATTTACAAAGCTCCGTGGTGCCCTGGCCCCAGGCCCTGCCCCAGCCTCCCCAATAAGGCCCGAGACACTGCCTGAGGTGTGGGCGGGAGGGCCCAGGTTGCAGCCTGTGGTAGGAGCTGGACCAACTGTACATAGTTTTCAATAAACTTTCTCCTTTTCTGTTCTCTGGTGTGGGCCGGCCTATGTGTGTATGGGCAGCGGGCGAGTATAGGCAGTAATGTGCTCAAGGTAGTAAAAATCTCCCCTTCCCAATGCCCTCTGACCCTCGAGTCCTCCTGTCCCCTGATTCTTTGTCCCTTGGCACCATGCTCCGTGTCTAGTCTAGCATTTAGGACACAATGGAGCTGGAAAGGGTTTTTCCTGTGATGAAGGAGACCCGGGCCCTGAGAGGGGAAGCTCTGGCCCAAAGTCATAGCTAAGCCCAGCAGAGCAGAGGCTGAAAACAAAGGTCCTCAAAATCAACGTGGAGGGAAGGTGTCGGGGAGGTGGCCTTGTCCTTCACCCTACCTTCCTTGACCCCCAGAGGCCACTGGGCCCACTGGGTGTGCTTTCAGCCCTCAGCAGAGAAGGTGAGAGTGCTTTGGGAAGGCCTGGGTTCACCTCCTGGCCCTCAGCTGCCGTGGGGAGCCTCCTTGCCTGGGCAGTCCTGCATGTAACACTGAGCTTTGCCTCTACCGCACCCCAGATCCAGAGAGGGGACTGCTTAAGGGAGGAAATTCAGGAACTGAGGCAGAGAGTGCACCTCAGGGTACATACCCTGCTGCTCTAGGCTCTCTTTCAGATATGCCTGGTGCTAGCCTGCCCTATGGCTGAGGAGCGCTGGCCCTAGGAGGCCCAGAAGTGCCGGAATTCAGCTTGGATCCATGGAGCTAGGATCTGCACTGAACTCTGGGAATTCTACAATGAGTGAGACACAGGGAACAAATAACCTGTCCCCAGAACAAAAAGGGCCAGGCATATGGGGAGCAAGAGCCAGAGCCATTGTGCTGAGAGGAGGCAGCATTAGAACAGGTGCTTGTGATGGGAAGAGATAGGGGAGAGCATTTGGCACAGGGAACAGCATGTTTGGGCATAGGGAACAGCAAGAGCAAAAGCCTGGAGGCAAGATGTATCAGGTGTGTTCAAGAGCGAATATACAAGATGTGAAAGGAAGAAAGATTGGCAGAGCCTCAGGAGGTGGGACTTCTGAGAAAAGCGGCGAGCCCTTGAGGAGGATTAAGCAGGCATGACCTGGTTGGATTATCTCTGGCTGCTGAGTGAAGGATGGATTGGAAAGAATGAGACTAATAATCATAGCCAAGACTTATTGCGTGCCAGGCCTAGGGCTGGGTGCTTTATATGTGTTAACTCATAAAACACTCTCAGTCATTTCTGAGGAGAACACTATTATTATGCCCATTTTACAGAAAATATAGGCCCAGAGAGGATAACTTGCCCAGTCAACGTTGCACAGCTACTAAGTGGCAGAGCCAGGATTTGAATCCAGGCGGTCTGGCTCCATGCACTACCATACTAGAGGCGGTAGGGAGGCTGTTGCAGGAATTTGGGTGAGAGAGAAAGGGAATCTGAATTAGGTCAGTGTCCACAGACATGGAGAGAAATAGATGAAGTTGAGCTTTTTAAGAGGTGAAATCCCAGGCCGGACGTGGTGGCTCACGCCTGTAATCCTAGCACTCTGGGAGGCAGAGGCGGGTGGATTGCTCAAGGTCAGGAATTCGAAACGAGCCTGACCAAGAGCGAGACCCCGTCTCCACTAAAAATACAAAGAAATTAATTGGCCAACTCAAAATATATAGAA
>CAUYMX010105880.1:0-24249 GCA_963573855.1 Lepilemur septentrionalis | reverse complement strand
AGCAGCAACAAAAACAAATAAATGGGAACTGATCAAATCAAAAAGCTTCTGCATAGCCAAGGAAACTATCATTGTAGCAAACAGACAACCTACAGAATGGGAGAAAACATTTGCATGGTACACAACCAATAAAAGGCTGATAACAAGAATCTATATAGAACTTAAGAAAATTAACAAGAAAAAAATCAAACAACCCTATTAAAAAATGGGCAAAGGTCATGGACAGAAACTTTTCAAAAGAAGATAGACTAATGGCCAACAAATATGTGAAAAAATGCTCAACATCTCTAATCATCAGGGAAATGTTGGAAGCTTTTTTATAACTGCTTTAATCTTTTTCCTCATTATTGGTCTGTTTGGGAGTTCTTACTGATTGAGTCTTGGGAGGTTGTGTGTTTCCAGGAATTGGTCCATTTCCTCTAATTTGTGGGTTTCTGTGCATAGAGATTTTCATAGTATTCACAGATGATATTTTGTATTTCTGAGGCATTACTTGTAACATCTCCTTTTCAGTTATGATTGAGCTTATTTGGCTCCTTCTCTTTTATTCCTGGTTAATCTAGCAAGAGGCCTATCAATTGTGTCTATCATTTCAAAGAAGCAACTTTTTGTTTCATTGATCCTTTGTATTTTTTTTCTTCCACTTCATTTAGTTCTGCTCAGACCTTAGTTATTGCTTTTCTTCTGCTGGCTTGGGTTTCATTTGATCTTTCTTTTCTAGTTCCTTGAGACATGTCATTAGATTGTTGATTTGTGATTTTTCTGTCTTTTTGATGTAGGTTTTAAGGCTATGAATTTCCCCTTAGGACTGCTTTTGCTGAATCCCATAGATTTTGATAGCTTGTGTCCCCTTTGTTATTCAGTTTGTGGAATCTTTTGGTTTTCATCTTAACACATTCACTGCCACACTAGAAAAACAAATTTTTTTCCTTGGAGTCATGGTGTTTTATTATGAAAATAGAATAAAAACTTTGAAAACAAAATAATCTTTTCTAATTTAATAAAAAATTTATTTTTCTATTGTTTTCTTTGCATGAGTTATATGCAACTTGAAAAATAGTTCTCACAGCTCCCAAGGTGAAGAAACATGAGTTACATATGCTTTATGAGACCCTAGGCTCAAAATATGACTAACATGGCAGTTGATGTGTTAATTTCATTATTGACCCAATCATTTCATAGCAGGTTGTTTAATTTCCATGACTTTGTGTAGAATTCAGTGTTTCTCTTGGAGTTGATTTCTAGTTTTATTCCACTGCGCTCTGAAAAGATACGTGGTATGATTTCTATTTTTTTGAGTTTGTTGAGACATGTTTTGTGGCCTAAGATATCAATGTTGGAGAATGTTGCATATACTGATGAAAAGAATGTGCATTCCATAGTTTTGGGGTAAAATGTTCTGTAAGTGTCTTTTAGACCCATTTGTTCTAGAGTCCTATTTACATCCAGTGTTTATTTATTTTCTGATTGGATGATCTGTTCAGCTCTGTCAGTGGGGTGTTGAGCTGCAATCATGATGCTGCTGTTTATGTCTTTGCTTAGGTCTGGTAGGGTATGCTTTATGAATCTGGGCACTCCAGTGTTAGATGCAGAAATATTTGGGATTGTTATGTCTTGTTGAATTGCTCCCTTTCCTATTATATAATGACCATCTTTGTCTTTCTTTACTATTGTTGATTTAAAGTCAATTTTATCTGATATGAGAGTGGCTACACCTGTTTTCTTTTGGTTTCCATTTGCATGGAATATTATTTTCTATCACTTCACCTTGAGTCTATATGAGTCCTTGTGGATTAGATGTGTTTCCTGAAGACAGCAGATACTTAGGTTATATTTTTTCATCCATTCAGCCAGCCTATGTCTCTTGAGTGGGGCATTTAGAACATTCATGTTGATTGATAAAATTGATACATGGGTTGATGTTCTGTTCATCCTGTTGGGTAGTACCTTGTTGTTTTGTTTTACCTCTAGTTCTATTGTTTTATATGAGCTCTGAGCTTTAGCATTTGGGTAGTTTTACACTGGCGGGTATCTATTGTGCTGATCCATGTATAATATATAATGCAGTTCTGAGTATTTCCTACAGAGCAGGTCTGGTCTTGACAAATTTCCTCAGTATTTGCTTGTCTGGAAAAGACTATATTTCTCCTTCATATATGAAACTTAGTTTTTTAGGATACAAAATCTAGGCTGGCAGTTATTCTGTTTAAGAAGACTGAAGATGGGGCCCCAATCCTGGCTGATTTGTAAAATCTCAGTTGAGAAATCTGTAGTTAGCTCAGTGGGTTTTCCTTTGTAAGTTACTTGATGTTTTTGCCTCATAGGAACTCACAGGAGTTCCTCCTTTGGGTTGACTTTGGCCAATCTGATAACTATGTGTCTTGGTGATTGCCTCTTTGCAATGAATCTCCCAGACGTTCATTGAGTTTCTTATTCCTGGGTATCTAAATCTCTAGCAAGATCAGGGAAGGTTTCCTCAATTATTCTCTCAAATAAGTCTTCCAACACCTGTGCATTTTATTCTTAACCCTCAGGGATACCTATTATTATTATATTTGGCCATTTTACATAATCCCATCTTTCTTGTAGACTTTGTTCATTCCTCTTAGTTCTCTGTTCTTTATTTTTGACTGGCTGAGTTAATTTGAAAGGATTGTCTTCCAGCTCTGAAATTCTTTCTTCTGACTGGGCTAGTCTATTTTTAAAACTTTCCACTGTTTTTTGTGTTTCCTTAAATGAATTTTTCATTTCCAGAAGTTCTATTTGTTTTTAGTTTTTTAAAATATGTTGATCTCTTTAGTGAATTCTTCATTAATTTCCTGAGTTGGGTTTTGCGGTTTCTTTGAGTTAACTTTCCATTTTCTCTTGGATTTCATTGAGTTTCCTGACAATTCATATTTGGAATTCTTTATCTGTTATTTCAATATTTTCATTTTGGTTGGTATCCATTGCTAGAGAGCTGGTGTTCCCTTTTGGTGGTGTCCTTTCTCTCATATTTTTCATACCTCTGGAATTCTTTTGCTTATTTCTTCTTATCTGGGGCAGCTGTCACTTCTTATTTTTGGATTTTCTTTTGTTTAAATGGGGCTCCCTGCCAAAGCTGTGTCTGTAGTATATGTTCGATAATAATATTTGCCTTTGGTTGTGGGTGCTTTGATAGTGGTCTAGCCTCTGGATGGATCGTTGGTTATAGATATCCTTAGTGTCTCACTTGCTCATTGTTTGTAGGCTGTAGCAGTGGTGAGCTATGTGTGAAGGCAGACTCCCTGTCTCTCTTTGATGAGGGAGGGTGGAGGTCTTTGAAATCCTTTCTCTTTCCAAAACCCTGTGGTCTTCTTAACAGTGTGAATTGTATTGGCACTCCCACTTTAATCTCTGATACAGTAGGTGGGGCTTGTGGGTAAGAGTCAACACCAGCCTGTATGATTAAGTAAGTAAATGTTGTAAAGGGCTGTTCAAATTGACCTCCCTGTCAGTAGGTGGTGCTTGCCTAAAGGAACAAGTTGCAAGTTGGTTTTTGGGACCTGTGATTGGTTCTAGCACCTCAGAAGAAGTGCCAGAATGCCCCAGGTGGTGGGTGGGGCCTTGGAACTTCCAGGTGAGTCCTTATTCTCAGCCACAGCAGAGGCAGGTTGGGGAGTGTGAGGCTGGGTGGGCTGGATTGGGTGAACCTGCCTTCAGGCTCCACAAAAGCTGGTAAGGTAGCTGTTTCAGCAGGGGTCAAAGGTTTGCTCTCAGCTTCAGGGGAAAACTGCCAGGGAGGGGCTGAATTGGCCCTATCCAGCCAGAAAGTCTGCTTGTGAAGGTGGGGCTGTCTGAGATTCACAGCCTTGCTGTCAGGAGAGGGTTTCTCTCTTCTTCCCACTCCCCTGCTCTCTGGTCTTTCTCTGGTGTCTACCAGCAGTCAGAAGCTCAAACTAGCTGAGTTCTCCAGCAATGGCACTGCAGGATGTGAGCTTCTCTGTCCAGGATCCTGCTCTGGATCGAGAGCATGGCCTTCCTGTGAAGGGAGGGGTGGTCCATGAGTGCACTGCAGCTGGGAACCACACTGCACTTGCTTTTGAGTTCTGAATATGTGGGCTCCCTCACCTCCCAAGATTAGTTCATTAATCTCCTCTGTGCACACAGGCAACACAATTGAGTCCTGGGGGTATGGGATCTGGCCTGCAGGCCTGTCCCCAGGTCCCTGAAGAGCAATCCTTGACAATGCCAGGGAGATGTGTGCAGATCCCAAGTTGCCTATGGGGTGCTCAAGCACGTTTGATGTCCATCCACTTCGGAGTTGTACCCTGCTCTGATGGAGCAGCTGGGCAAGCAGCACCAGGGAGGGCTGATGAGCAGGGAGCTCACAGTCCAAGTACTCCTTAGTCCTCTGCAGGTCTTTAAGATGAAAAGTTTGAACTCCATTCTCTGTGGAAACTCAGATCTGGTACATTCACCAACAGAGTGGAAGCAGCAGCTCCTGGGAACCCTGGCTCAATCCTCTCTCTCAGCAGCATGGGCAGGGGAGGGGACAGGAAGAAAAAATGTCTGGATGGAGGAAAGTTTGCACTCTGGTCATCTCTGTTTCTCTCTCTGGAAGGTAGCCTGTTCAGAATATCCAGGCTCTGGGGTCATGCAGATCACCCGGGACCCATGGACCCTGTGTGGCTCCTGCAGTCTGAGCTGGAGTTGGAAAATGCTTGTGTGGGAATGAACAAGACAAAAATTGAGGGGCTGAAGCTCCCTGGGGAAGACAAAGGTGCACAGTGGGTGAAGAAGCAATATGGTCCTGCTGTCTTGCTTTGGGTCTGTTGTGACAGAAAGGGATCCCAGGGGGACTGGCAACCTGGTGTTTTGTCCTCAAGAAGCTCCCAGTTCACTGGCAGCAGCAGCTTTTGAGCCCATGAGGACAGAAAGGCTCTCCAGCAGCTTGGGAGCCTGCTGACTGCCAGAGATGTGAGGGAGGGAAAAACGAACTGCTCCACCTACCCTTTTCATTGGACTCCAAGCCTTCAGGAGTTGCTCCTCTTCCAATATCTTGCTCCTTATTGTTCTACTCCACTACTTCTTCCCATGGAACCTCTTATAGGTTCTGGGCTCTTTTCTCTTATAATTATACTCAATCTATGATTGTTTGTTTGTTTGTTTTTTCTTGTTCACCTAAAACTTTTCCTTCTTTCTGAAATGATCTGGCAGCTGGTGTCTCTGGTCAGTCATCTTGTTGCCCTCCCTTCAATGCATTTTGAATGTTCAATTAATACCAAAAGAAAAAAAAGGTTGATTTCAATAGCTTTTTTTTTTTTTTGCTCTTTTTATTAAATAGCACATAGCACTACCTGCTTGTTTTGCTCTTCTACAATTAAAATTCTGAAATTATATTTACTTCCAAACAATTCTTTCTAGTAAAACTTGTAATGCATTCTTAATTTTGTTGGCAATTTGGGTACAAGAATGTTTATATCTTATTGAAGGCTTAGAAAAATGACAAGGAAATTGGAAGAAATTTGTTATTTGCTCTCTGTTACTTGTTTAATATTTGTTTCTGTTAATTATATGAATTACATGAAATATGTTTTGCATGAAATATTTCAGTGTGAAGGAGCAGATGCTTGGGAAGATAGAAAATAGTCCTTTTGTTTCGGGAATTTTTTCTCCCATTTTTCATGATTTGGAATTTGGTGCTTTTCCAAGGTATTCTATATGCTTAATGAGGTCTGGTAAGGATGGGATGACAGGCTTATAGGAAATGCTAATTTTTACAAATGGCTTCTACCAGGATTTGCTCTTAAGATTTCACTACCTTATGTTTTAAAAGAAAAACCTCAAAGTAAGTTACTTATGTCCTGAAATATATGTGGGGCGCATTTTTTTCCTCCCTCAGCTCCTTCTTTCCTTTCTTATTTCCTTCCTTCCTTCCTTTTCATTCATTTATTCATCCCCTATTATTGATTACCATAGGGGCTTACTATACTTGGTTTTCTGTGAGAGGTGGAGATAAAAACAAAGTCCTAACTGAGCCCTTATTTAATCCTTATAACAATCCCATAGGTCAAGGTTAAATGATTATTATTGTTGTTTCCATTTAAGAAATCAAGGCCTAGAGATGTTAAGTGCTTGCTTGCCCAAGGTCACTGAGCTAGGGCAGGGTCTTTTTTCTGTCTTTGTCTCCCTTGAAGCAGATCCTCTTCCTTATATGCCAGAGATGGCTCTGAACCTAGATCTTTTTGTTTCCAGAATATAAGTTCATTACCTTACATTATTCTGCATTCACGCACAAAGATGGAAAAATGAGAGGAAGAGGAAGCATGCTTTAAATAGACTCAACTAAAATTTAGATAAGTCCATGGATGATAAAACCTTTGGGAAGTTCATATAAGTACTATTTTTGGAGCGCTATTATGTCCAGGAGGTATTTACATGTGTTATCACCAATTCTTATCTACAAGCATTGCCCCATCTACAGATGGAAAACTATGACTTGGCTTAGAAAGATTTTCTTGCTGAAGATCACAGGTCTAGTAAGAGGTGGGAGATTTTAATCCCAATGTGTTTGATTTAGGTTCTTTCCACTATACAGCAAGATTTTTGTAGGATGAAGTCATAGAGAGCAATTTGGTGTCACAGAGAAGAATCTACAAGAGCTCTTTTGTATATTCTCTTATTGAGTGTTTAGCATATGTCAGGCTTTGTGCCAAGCACCTAAGCTACAGTGATTGTGGACAGACAAACCTTTCCCTCATAAAACCTACTGTCTAGTCCTTACATTGAAATCAATGTTCGTTTTAGCCTAATGCCTATATTAATATCTCTTATATACTTCTCTATTTTGACTATCAATGGTGCATACTGAGACCATATTTTTTAAAATGTTAATTAGGAAATCAGTTTTCTGTTTCCATTAAGGACGCATGCCTTTTTTGAGGAGAGGGAGAATAAAAGTTAGTGTTTAATGAAACCTTGGGCCACACTTACCATCCATCACATTAACCATGGCAAGAAAGTCAGCTTTGATGTGGAGTTTGGGGTTATAAGTGTTTAAACTCCTCTTGTAAAGAAAGTCTCTTAGAAGTTGCTATGGTTTCATTTTATTGACAAAGGTTAAACAATTGAGAAAGTGACCTAGAGCCAACATTTACCAAATGCTCACTGCATGCTAGACACCATGCCATGCACCTACATATGTAAGTTAATGTAATCCTCATAGCAACCCCAGCAGATAGCCTTATGATTTCTACTTCACAGAGTGGGAGGTTGAGGCACAGAGAAGTCAAGTACAGTAAATATGTTCAAGGTCAAACAGAAGAATGGGAATTTGAACCTAGGTAGTTTAGGATCCAGGTTGATTAAATTCGTTTAACAACTCCTACTTGTCTCTTTATTTTGGTCCTATGAATGCAGTATAGTACTCATTTTACTTAATTCAACAAATACTTTTGCTCCAAGCCTTCTAAAGTGTCATAATTATTCATTATTGTCACAAAATATTTATTTAGCACCGATCCCATGCCAGGCTTCATGCTAGTTGGCTAATATATGCAGTGTTTGGCAAAAAGCTAAGGTAATGTTTATCGTTCAAGTTTGTTTTTTATTTGGGTCCCTTCAAAGTTGTATCTCCTCATAATCTTCCTGCAGAAAATTACAAGCTGGCTGCAGAATACCAATGAGTTACTCCTTTCTATTCTTTTGTGTAAGACATAATTCAGGTTATGCAAAGGTCTGATTTCATAAACCTAAGTTTAGGTGAGGTAACATACAAACATGTGGATTTCATTCAGGTTCTAGTTTTTACAGCTTTCTATTAAAAGCCATATGAAAACTAAAGCAGTGTGTCTGCTTTAAAATTTTTTTTTTTTTGCAAGATGATTTAGGGGTAAGAATTGAGGTCACAGGAAACAAAGGTCCATGAAAATTCAGTGCTAGGCTTTGTTTATTGGTTATGGGTAGTCAGATAGTGGTTAAGAACCATTGCAGCGTCCTTCCTCTGGAAGCAGCAGGACCTAGGTTGACACTGAGCTTACTGTTTTCAGGCCACTTCTCGTGGCTTTGATGTGCTGTGTCTGCATATCATTCCCAGCTCTGATCTCCAGCTTTTCATTGTCCGCAATGGCCCTGGCACCCCGCTGCCTCTGACTTCCATCACTCGGCCAGCCCCAGGCAGACTGTTTTAAAAAAATAAGTGCATCTTGCTTCTCTGCAGATGGAATGTTTTACGTTAGAAATAATCCAGCTGAGTCTTTGCTCCACAGTTTGAATAAGAATGAACCGGCCTGTGGTTTAGTAGGGATTCGGGTCAGGAATGCGCTATGCTGTCAGAAGAAGAGGAAGGTAGTGGTGGGAATTTGTGAGCTCCCAATTTTGGGTTGACGCAATATGGTCCAGCAGTATTAGGTGTGGATTCTAAAGTTAGACACAAGTGTTAAGTCCTGATGTTGCTATTCACTCGCCACCTCTTTTGAGCCTCAGTTTTCTCTTCTATGAACTCAAAAAGTTGATACAAGAAGTAAAAGACAGGATGCATGTACAATGTTTAGCATATGGCCTGATACATGCTGAGTGCTCAGTTAATGTTAAATTATTTTTGTCATTTTGGTTTTTATTTCATGGAAAAGGATAAAGCTGCCCACTCTGTTTTTAAGTCTTCCATGGAAGTACAGTGACCGCAGAAGCATAGCCAACAAATAGCTAGTGGTAACTCCTCCACATCGACCCCCTTTCTACTGGTACTGTTTCTAGTGGAGCTGTCATGATTGTGCTTTGATTTGCCAGCGTGATTAAGCATGTGAGAGTACAAGAGGCTCCTCAACTGACGACTTTCTCAGGCAAGCCTCCACCTGTCGTGAATTCCAACACCCCTCTTCCCTATCTTCTATATCCTTATTCATTTTTGACTGCCTGATCTACCCATTTCTGAGAGAAGTGCTTTTTAAAATATGATAGTGTGAGTGTGGATTTTTAAATTTCTCTCTGTGATTTTATCAGATTTACTTTAAATCCTTTGTGGTTATATTGTTAGAAGCATCCAAATTCATATTTATTTCACTCTCTTGATGTAATTTTTTTCTGGTCTTTATGTACAGTCCCTCTTTAAGCCTAACAGTACTTTCTGATTTAAGTTTTCTTTTGTCTGAAATTAATACTGGAGCATCAGTTTTCTTTTCTGTGCAATGGAATATTACTTAGCAATAAAAAAGGAATAAACTGTGATACACATAACATGGATAAATCTCAAAAAACATTAAGCACAGTGAAAGAAGCCAGACACTAAGATTACCAGCAGTATAAATTCGTTAAAAAAAAAAAACTCTTGAAAAAATAAATCTAATTTACAGTGACAGCAAGTAGATCAGTGGTTGCTTGGGGCCAAGAGTCGAGTGGGGAAATTGCCTGGGAAGAGATACAGAGAGCTTTTCATGGGGATGGAAATGTTCTGTATCTTGATTGTAGTGGTAGTTACAGATTGCGTTTTTTTGTCAAAATTCATTCAAATGGTACTTTTAAAATGGCTATACTTTATTGTATATAAAATATTTCAATAAAAAATAGCCAAAAACATCTGATCTGATGCTTTCTGTCTTTTATAACATGACTTCCCCCCCCCCTCCTTTTAATAGATAGCTTAGCATCACACAGATTTCTGGATTGGTAGTTACTTTCCCTCAGTATTTTAAATATATTATTCTATTATCTACCTATTGTTGCTGAGGAGCAGTCAGTCTGCCCAATTATTAATGTGTCTTATTTTCTTCTTCCAGAAGCTTTGAAGATATGCTTTTTGTTTTGGATATTGTGCATTTCAGCTAGATGCATCAAGTTGTAGATTTTGTGTTTTATTTATCCTGCTTAAGATTTTATGTGATTCATAAATCTAATGACTTTCTTTAATTCTGGAAATCTCTCAGACATTATCTCTTTGGATATTGGCTCTTCTTCATCTTCTCCATTCCCTCCTTTTGAAATTTCTGGTAGATGTATGTTAGATTCTCTTATTTTAACCTCCTAGTTTTTTAATTATCCCTTTAATATTTCATATTTTTAGTATCTTTATTTGTGCTACACTTGTGCTGAAATACTTTCCTTAGATATATCTTACCTTTATTTTCTTTTCACCTGTGTTGGGATTTTTATTTCAATTAGTATAGTTGTTGTCACTACACCTTTCAAACACGCCTTTTTTTATACTTTGCAGTTCTTGCCCTATGACTCCTGTTTCCACCTTTAAATGTGTTTATTTCTAAGTCTCTTTCATTTTCTTCTGTTAGTCCAGGTCACAGTGTGCTAATTGGGCTCTCTGCTGTGTCTACATCCTGTTTTCCTTTTTGGTTTATAATTTTTGGTCACAAGGACATTTTCAACAGGGTTTGTTTACCATATGAGTCCCTTATGGCCTAGGCTATGGAAGTGGTTTGGGCCTTGCCTCTGCCAGGTTCCTAGAAGTTTCATTGGTCTCTGCCTACATTTTCTGTTAAATTTCTGTGGTAGCTTGTGTTTCTAGAAAAGGCCACAACAATACCACCTCTCCCAAAAGTGCTTTTGCAAAATGATCTTGCAACTCCTCCGTCAGGAGGAGTTTATGACCCTTTCCCCCAATTCTGGGCTGTCTGAGACTGGTTTTGATGGCTAGAATGTGGCAGAAGCGACACTATGTCACTTCCAGGCCTGACCTTATGAGAGTCCCTGCTTTCATCTTCATCACCTGGAGTGCTCCCTCTTGGAGACCAGTTGTCACGTAAGAAGTCTGACTAACCTGAGCTCACCATGCCATGGAGAAGCTCACACCATCTGCATAGAGAGGGAGAGTCCATGTCTGGAGGAAAACCAAAGCAATTAAACATGTCAGTGAAGACTTCTTGGCCCTTTCAGGCTCACTCAGCCCAGTTGAGCTAGCAGCTGAATGCTGGGGAGTAAACGCCCCTATCCCCAAGTAGAGCAGAAGAACCATCCAGCCAAGTTCAGCCTGAATTCCTGGCTAACAGATCATGAGCAAATAATTTGAATCCGCTAAATGTTCTTGGTATTGTGATTCTTACAGGTGACCTTTTCCACTCACTTCCTTAGTCTAGTGGGGACAGCCTTTCAAGTCTCTCTTTCACTGGGGCCCTTGCGGGTCAGATCAGTTCACAGCAATCAGTGGAAATGCATCTTCACTCATTAGGGCCAAGCTTAACTTTTGGCCCCCCGGCACAACTGTCTGTGATCATGATAAGGAAGCATAACAAAATAATTATTTCTTCTCTCATGCCACCCCTCTGTTCACAAATGTATAATGGTTTCCAATTTTCTATGAAATAAAGGTTTTGTTTTTCGGTCCAAGATATTTTCTATTGAATGAGATCCTACTTTTCTTATCCCATTGGTCTTTACATATCTGTTCCTCAGTCAACCTGAACTATTGTATCTCCTTTTCCTGTACATAGTCCACTCCACCTTCTGTCCCCCAAATTTTGCTCACATTGTCCTCTTTGTATGAAATATCCCACCCTCTAGTGTTTACATGTAGAGCTAACCCATCTTTCAGACCCTGCTAAAGCTCTTCCTCTTCCGTAAAGCACCTCCCCCCTCCTTTTTTTGATAGCCCAAGCTGTAACTGCTTCCTCCTTTGAAGACTGCTAATATTTTTTACCTGTCACTGTCTTGTGATTTCTACCTTCTCAGGATTTTAAAGTACAGTAGTTTCAAGCAAAAGCTGACAAATTACAGCCCACTGGCCAAATCCAGCTCACTATATGTTTGGGGAAATAAAGTTTTATTGGAATACAGTCATACTCATTCATTAATATATGGTCTACGGTTATTTTCACACTACAATGGCAGAGTTGATTCGTTGCAACTGTGACCATATGGCCAGCAAAGCTTAAAATATTTACTGTCTGGCCCATTACAGAAAAAGGTTGACAATCCCTGGTTTAGAGCATGAAAATTGGATTTTACATTATCCCTTAACATTTACCAGCTGTATGATCCACAGCTTGCTGTGAAGGCCAAGTGACAAAATATGAATGGACTATTTTGGAATCTATAAAGCATGAATGTAGAGTATTACTACTGCTGCTACTTTTACCCTAACTTAAAGTATATTATGGTTTGCCTCTAAATGAATAGACAGTTCTCATTAGGAAATGGAAAGAAATTGGAAACAGTGTGCTGTTAAGTCAGATACTGTTACATTCTCTCCGTAACAGTGTATAGATATGTGTGCACATGCAAGGTGATCTAGACATGAGCTTCATTAAGCAAATGCCTCTATTAAACACAGAGAAACAGAGAAAAATTCCCATTTGTAAGCTCTGATGTGGAACATAACAACCACAGAATAGACACAGGTTAGTGTGTATCAGCACATCTTTGGTTGTTTGTGCAAAATGTCTATCTGAAGACGAGATTTAGAAAGTGACATTGTCATTTCTATCATGAAATGATTTCTCAGCTTTTGTGTTTTTGCAGAGGCAGATTTTGGAAAATGGAATGTCAAAGATGGTTTATCAGTATGAACAAAATAAATGAGAGGACATTGTTAAACATACACACACAAACACACACAAAACGGGGCCAACTGCACACCAATAGCTCAAAGGTGGTGGTGAAGGGAGCCCTCTTTCTAAGCAAACCCCCCAGCCAGTGGTAGTTTAAAAGAAGTAATGTATGTCCCATGAGGAAATTTTGCTTTTTTATCCCTTCTGGATGTTATTAAATTTTCTTCTAGGAAGGAGACCAGTAAGCTACAAATTGTTTTCTCCACTGTTTGGAGTGAGCACAGCGGGTGGGAGGGGAGCGTAAGGAGCCTGGCATTCTGCAGAGCATCATGGCCTCTTTAATTAGAGAGAAGCTGTCAGGGAAGATGGACAACGCTCCCTTTGTTAGGGCAACACAGTGTCATTCAAAATCATATTTGTTTTTAAACTCGGCGTGTTTGCACACAACTATGATGAGAAACACAGTTTAGACGATGCATATGAATTTGGGTAGGAGATGTTTGCTCTCAAAAATATAACAAATAATGTTACAGGCTTTTGAAAACCAAGAGTTGCAATGAGAGAGCTGTAAAAAGTTCACTGTAACTTTGAAATTTGCTGGTAAGTGACTTATATCATCGGCTTGAGGGGAACTATAACACACATGGATAATTTGAATATGAAAATGGAATGAAAACTATTCTCTTCTGACAGTAGAAGTACATTTTATGACAATGGATTCTTAGTTGCATTTTTTTCTTTCTTAGGCATCTTCGATTCTAAGTACATGCATACAATAGGAAAATGATATAGATTGTGAAAACTTTTCAGTTTCTAGGAATTTTATTAACTTGGGCAAGAATATTAAGAGAGGTTGGCATCTCCATATCTTAGTGATGAAAGTCACATCATGCAAGAAATTTTATTTTCTAAGACAAATGGTCTGCTATGGCTACTCAATAGTATACTATTACCTTAATGAAGAATTTTCTTTAAGAGAAGTGATGCAGGGGCAGAACTAGTTGTTGTCATTTGACCCAGGTCACTGTGCATATAATATGCCTTCTGTTGTGTTTATTTTTTTCAATGTTGTTTTATTATATGCAACTCTGAATCACCCAATAGGCAAACTGTACATATTCCAGAAGCATCAACAAAATAGGGGTGCCAAAAAAGAAACAATTTAGGGTAGTCAAGAGATTGATATAAAGGCACCAGGGTAATTTCCATGAGAGAGAAAAATGAGACTCTGTTAGACGTTGTTATAGCTAATATAGTCATGCACTGCATAATGATGTTTTTGTTAATGGACCGTGTATACAATCGTGGTCCCATAAGATTATAGTGGAACTGCCCTGTACAGGTGTACCATTTTTTATCTTTTATACTATATTTTTGCTGTGCCTTTCTATGTTTAGATGTGTTTAGATACACAAATATTTACCATTGTGTTGCCTGCAGTATTCTGTACAGTAATATGCTGTTCAGGTTTGGAGCCTAGGAGCAATAGGCTATACCATGTAGCCTAGATGTGTAGTAGGCTATCCAATCTAGGTTGGTGTAAGTACACTCTATGATGTTCGCACAACCATGAAATTGTCTAGTGATGAATTTCTTAGAACATACCCCTGTCGTTAAAGAACTCATGGCTGTATGTGTTTTAGTAGGATTTCCATGCTGACTTATACATTGGGGCAGGGGACACCGTAATATTTTTAGTGCTTAGGGCCTTTAAAATTCACAACAAAGCCTGATTATATGTCACATTATAGTTATGTTGCATCATAGTAGGCCTTAGAGGAAATCAGTGAGGGAAAAACACAGCCCCTTCCTATAAGGAGCTTATGACTTACACAAGCATGAGACATATAACCAGAAAACAATTAGAGACCTAAGCAGTATATAATTTAGTTATAAATGTGTTTGTTTGATGTTTTATTTTGTTTGGCTGTGTTGTTAACTCTCATGTTGACAGAGTATTTTATTAAATTGTTAAGTATCCATTTGTTCGAAATAGGGGTAATTTGCAGTTACTGATTACATGCCATGACAGATGACCCACCACACTGCAAGAAGATGATCAGAGAGTATCTCCCAATAGTTGAAGTTTGCCTGGCTATTGCCAATAGATTAATGACTTTGGGAGTAAGCTACATGATACCCAACTAACTGGAGCCTTCAAATAATTGGATTTTTCCCCTTGTACTTCTGTTTCATGAAAAAGAAGCAGTGTTACAATCATAACCCATAAGAGAGATTTTTTTTCAAACGAGTTCCTGAACATGATTCTGGAGCAGTATATAGTAAGCTCAATTTCCTGGCCCTCTTCCATCTACAGTTCTGCTTGGTGAAAACTATTATTGCCAAGGATGACCCTGAAAACCTCAACCTTTAAAGAAGTATTATTTTTGCTTGTAATATTGCTGTTATGAAGTAGACAAGCAGATTCAGAAGGTTTTTTAACCATAAGCATTTAGGCAATGAATTTTCTATGTAACTCTTAGTTCATTTTACTGAATCTACAGTTCTACTTATTTAACTCTACCCCCACCATTGAGATAATAGATTTTTTGTTTCTGGCCTGACATCTTTCTCAGGACAATATCTCTAAATAAGCCTACCAAAGAGATCCATCAACAAAGCCATATCTGTGCCCCAAAAGTGTTTTCCTAGGGGAAAATCTTTACTCCCCCTTTGGAAAATCTCATAGAGTTGAAAAAACCCTAAGGTTGGATTGGTGGTCTAGAAAAGAATCATAAAGTGAGTATAGAGAAACCAACATTTGGTGAGTACCTACTATTTGCTTATTGCTTTACCTATATTACTTCATTTACTTTTCACAAAAACTTTCAGAGATATTTGCATTCTTATAATCTCCATTTTTCAGATAAGAATGCTACTGCTGTATTTTTGCCAAAAATATTTAACCTGAATCTAATCATGAAGGAATAATTGGACAAATCAAATTTGAGGGACATTGTGCAAAACAACTTTTCAAACAACTGTTCAAAACTGTCAATGTCTTGAAAGGCAAATTAGGAGATCTATTCTAGATGAAAGGAGATGAAAGACAAGTGATAAATCAAAAGCAATACATAATCCTGTTATATACTGATTGAAAACAATAACAATAAGGAACATTACTGGTATAAAAAGGAGCATTAAAATATGGGCTTAAATGTAATAATGACATATGATAATGTAAGAGAATATTCTTGATATTAAAAGAGACATGCTAAAGTAGGGGTGAAATGTCAATGTCTGTATCTTACTATCAAATGTTGCAGGGTGTGCATGTGTGTGTGTGTGCATGTGGAGAGAGGGAGAGAGACAGAGAGAAAGAAAGAAAGCGAATGTGACAAAATTTTACCAATTTGTGAATCTCTGTGAAATGTATATAGGGTGTTCCTTGTATTCGACTTTTCTTCAGGTTTGAAATTTCTCGAAATAAAAAGTTGCAGAAATTCAAAAGAATGCTGAGTTGCAGAGAGGTAAAATAAAGAGTGGCAAAGTTGAGATTTAAATTGAGGTATTTCTGTTTTAGCTTTGGTCCTAACTCCCTGCATGCAAATTACCTACCACCTGGCTGAGAAAATGAGAGCTCATTCTCGATAAATTAGCTCGTACTACAAGAAGTATATCCCAACTGACAGATGAGTCAATTATAGTAAAGACCACAGGAGTTTGGAAGAGGAATTGAATGCTGCTGGTGCCTGAAGGCCAGGAACTGGGTCTGTCTTCTTCAGGGCTCCTTAATAAATTTGTATACAATAGGCACTCAAATAAATTTGTCCAATAAGTGTTTCCTACTAGTATTGTCATCATATCAATTGTAACTTTTGAATTAGGCATTTCAAGATGAGTTGAATTTTGATTACTGAAGAGGAGAAGCGAAGACCATTCAGGTGGAAAAATGGCATGTAAAAAGTACATGGGTGGACTGAAAACTTGAGGGTGAGGAATGAGAGAAAAAAAACTGCATAAATTTGGATAAAGTTATTCAGTAGATAATCCTTATGCCTTATCTCATGCCTAGACTTGGTGAAGGTTTTAGAGAGATATCATTTTATGTTTGTTCCACATACTGCTGTTAATGCTGCTCCACCCCCACCCCCGCCTCCACCCCATTTTAGTTTAGCAAAAGGACCATGGCTTATTGTTAGGGTCAGTTTGGGTTTTAGCCTTAAAGTATCCTGAACCAAAATGATATCAGGGCACATTCACTCTAAGGTGCAGAGCTAAAAGAAAGCTTTGCAGGACTCCAGGATTATTTCATCTGACAGCATGTATTTGCTTTCATTCAAGATGAACCCTGGGCTAAATCTCATTATTTTGCTATCCCTAACCCATAAAGAAGCCACATGAGGTGTCTCTGAAGAACCCCAGCATGCTGGCTGTTAGCATTTTGCTGGGTTGGGGCATGAAGTCTCTGCAGAAATGTCATCTCAAATGCATAATTTTGCTAAGTAAGTGCCTCTGCTCAATGCCAACATTGGCTTGTCTCCTGGACAGGGATGCTTCCTAGAAATCACCCTTTGGCTGTCCCCGCAGTACTCTACACATTACATGTTTAGGGATGTCACTCCCAGTCCTTGGCTGCATACAAGAGATGCCTGGGAAGAGTAGGAAGTTTACCATTGAAGGGAAATAGAAAGTGTCTATTTCATGTCTCTCATCAGTGGCTCAATGCGACATATGTATTTTAGGACCCAGAGCACTAAACGCACAGGCATACATGGACTCTGTGATAAGAGTGTAGAGAATCCAAGCAGAAGGCAGCACCATAAAGAGACTGGAAGACCAGAGCTATGTATAATAAAAGAGCTTTAATTTGTTGCAAGAAAAATTTCAGGTTTCACGTGAAAGAGGATTTTGGAAAGATTAGAACTATTGGATCTGAGTGTTCCTATAGAATGTTCCTATAGACTGTTATAAAATTTCCTTTTCAAATATGATGAATTCTCTCCTTTCCAAGATGGACTGAGTTAGTATTAACTCAGAAACTTCATATGTCTACTTAAGACACCATTAACATTTGTGTAGTAGCAAGGCCTATGTCACTGCTTCATATCATTGAAAAATAGAGCAATTTTGGCCGGGCGCGGTGGCTCACGCCTGTAATCCTAGCACTCTAGGAGGCCAAGGTGGGTGGATTACTCAAGGTCAGGAGTTCGAAACCAGCCTGAGCAAGAGTGAGACCCCGTCTCTACTATAAATAGAAAGAAATTAATTGGCCCACTTAAGATATATATAGAAAAATGAGCCGGGCATGGTGGCGCATGCCTGTAGTCCCAGCTACTCAGGAGGCTGAGGCAGAAGGATCTCTTGAGCCCAGGCGTCTGAGGTTGCTGTGAGCTAGGCTGATGCCATGGCACTCATTCTAGGCCGGGCAACAAAGTGAGACTCTATCTCAAAGAAAAAAAAAGAAAATAGAGCAATTTTGCAAATAAAGGGCCCCGCCATGTTAACTTTCTCTAGTTCCTTCCTGGGCTTAACAAGTGGATTTTTGGCTTTTCTGAAAATAAGAAGGAAAAAGAAGGAAAGTGTAATTTAGAAGAAAAAAATCTATTTGGGGGATATGAGGACCTTGAATATTTAACAGCATCTCAGTTACTCATAGGAAATTCAGTCACTGTTCTCTACATTGTTAAATGTTTAGTAATTTTTTTTCTTGTACGTGGTCAGATAGTATAAGTGTTTAGTAATGTTTTATGTATTCTCTGGCCAAGAGAAAGATAAGGGGTGTGTGTACATGTGTGCATGTGCATGTATAGCAGAAGAAAATGGAAAGAAAATAAAATAAAGGCTATATTTAGAGTCAGTGAGCAAACATTTCATTTGAAAGCTTAGAGTGTTTTAATGCAATATGATGTCTAGGACTAGAGTATGATTTCCAGGAGAAATGGCAAATATTATGAACCTTGAGTATGCTTACTTAGAATTACGTATCATTATTATTTTTACAAACTCTGCTTACTAAAAAATTATTTGAGGCAGCTCACATTTATTCAACAAACACTACAGAATGCTTTTTAAATGCTTTGCCTAAATTTCTTGAGGGGGGACACAGAGCACCACATCAGTCAAAATTCATAAGGGCACGTACAATGTATGTGATTACTAGTAAGAGACACATCTCTATGAGTTTCTTAAGTTTCTATTTGTTTTCTGAACAGACATATAGAATGCTTTTGTACTGGATTGTCTTTTCAAAGACTGTTGTATATCTCCCAGCCTTGGAAGAGAGAGAGAGAGAGAGAGAGAGAGAGAGAGAGAGAGAGAGAAAGGGAGACAGACAGACAGATAGAGATAGTATTTCCCTTGGGAGCAATGGGCCTGGGATGTTTATTGTTCGTTAGAAAAGATTTGAATTCCCTAAATTCAGTTTTTTTCTCTTAAATACAACCCGCAGTGGATTGGTCTTCAAGTTACTTTGCAGGAACTGGGGCTTGGGGAATGGATACCAATGGTGATACTCTGCCTCCGAGGAATTGCTGTAATAGTTTTTAGACTAAGTAATAGATAGTCCTGTATCTCTGGCCCAGGGATCTTGTGGCTTCAGCCAACAGCCATAAAAATGTGTAGGCAATTTCTTAGTTTACATGTAAGGGTAAAATTTTAGACCCTTCATAAATCTTGCCAATTGCTTTGAGTATTTGCATTTTATTCAGACAAATGCTTGAGCTAAACTAGTATATTCTCAAGGTAAAATATCCTTCACAGTATTTAAATTTTTTGTTAAATTTAAGCTGAAAAATTTCCCCAGGGGAAAATGAGTAAAGGATATTATAAAAAAAAAGAAAAAGAAGAGGTAAAAGGGAGTAATGGGTACACCAAAAATAGTTTCTTTCTTCATCTATTAAACAGATTTATTTATAAGGTTATATTCATTTCATCTTAATGAAAATAAAGATCAAGTGGAACAAACTGAATAAAATCATAGTGTAAGTCAGTGAGTCATTTTTAACTAAAATAAATATCAAATAAAAATAACGTACCGTGACTGTTTAAAAATACTTACATAGTGATTTTTTTTTTAAATCATGATGTAAATAAGGTAGCTTCCACTTAGAAGAAAAGCATCACTGATTTTTCAATCAACTGAGTACACCCACAGGGGTAATTACAGGCCACTCTTGTTAAACATGAACTTCAAAACCCATCTAAATCAAGTAATCACCCTGTTGATTAAAAAATAAAAAAGAAAAAGATAATCTGATATATGCCTTATAGAGAAATAGAAGATGATCTGAGAATATCATATGTGGTAGCTACATTGAAAATTTCTTACTTAAAATCTTTTAGTGGCATCTGGAATGGTAGAATGATCTGATTTTCAATTTTATAAATTAATGGTGGCTAGCATCTTGTCACCTGGCATTCTTAGTTATCTCTTCAGAGTTGAATGAATCAAATCAAATTAATCAGCATTTACTGAGCATGAAAGACACTGTGTTTCCTTGCTGGGGGGCACACAGAGGTGAAGGATGTAAAGAAAAAAAAACAAGCCAGTAATGTTACAATCTATTCAGGAAGTAAGGCTATCAATAAAAGGCCAAATGAAGATGTACATAATCAGTCAAGTTAACACTGGAAGAAATGCCACCAGATAGGATGTGATTTGTTACCAGGAGAATTTTGCAAACAGAAATTGTTGGAATTCAAGGAGAGGAAACAAAACTAGATGAGGGTGGTCTGAAAAGGCGTCAAGGACCAAATGGGATTTGATCCAGTCTTGAAGGATGGTGAAATCTAGCTAAACACAGAATGCAAAGATCAATATAGAGGTGGGCAAACTATTGCCTGTGGACCAAATGTGGTCTGCAGATTGTTTTTGTATACCCAGAGAACCAAGAATGAATTGTATATTTTTAAATGGTTGGAAAAAATGATCAAAGAAGACTAATGCTTTATATCACTGAAAAGTATATGAAATTTACATTTCAGTGTCCACAAATAACGTTTTATTGGAACACAGCCACTGCCGATTTGTCTATGGCTGCTTTCATGCTGCAATGACAGAGTTGAGTAGTTGTGACAGAGATAAAAATGGCTCACAAAGCCTAATATTTACTATCTGGCCCTTTCCTGACAAAGTATGTCGAACCTTGGTGTAAGGGAATAATGGGCAATAATGGTGGAAAGGAATGTTGGCAGGCCCATAAATACATCAAACTTTGGAGACAAAGGGAGGCCATTGATTTTAGATATAGGAGGAAATCAATTTGCAAATTGTCTCGGCTTCCTAAACACATCACGTAGGCTTGCAAATGTTTGTTAAGTCAACAAATGAGCACTAGTTTTCAGATTCCTAAGCCCACTGTTGCTTTATATCTGTTGCTCTTGAAAACAATGAGTGGCTTTTCTACGTGTGACATGCCCCTTTACTCTCTCAGGTTGTCCAGTCCAACTTCGCACAGCTGCACTGTGAATACCCTGACACATTTTGACGTTGTTGGACACAGTAGCAATACCTTGTGTTTTGGGACTTCTCTAAGAGTGTATTTAGGTGACTTCTTTTTGGACCTTTCTTCTTTGGATTGCATGATGTTGTTTTTCTCCTACCTTTCCTACAACAGCTCTGGCATAGATACACAAAGTGAGGTTTGGGGAAGATCCCTGGAAGGGGTTGATACAGACACAAAGAATTAGCAACAATTCTAGCTCTCTGTATTGGGTTTGTAAGGCAAGGCCATTAGAGAAAAAATGGTGCAGGCAAAACAAACTGCAGCAGGAGCCCGACTGTTATATCCGCTCCTGTGTGTGTTCCCAGCAGGTCTAGCATGGATGCATTTTAAATACCATCTTTCCACTCTAATATTCTAGGGCAGTACGTATCCAAGCCTCTCCAAGAGAAGAAATGTAAGAGGAGTGTAGAAAAACACACATGGGAAGAACCTCACAATAAAAAGAAAACAAACTCTGGGAAACGTGGTTAAGAAATATCAGACTCAATTAATAATGGAGCCTTCAGTAGCCTTGGAGAAATCCAATACAAACTAAATTCAAACTACATGCCAGTGCTTCCAGCCATATTTTCTTTCAATTAATGATGTTTAGAAAAAATCGGAGGGAATTATTTAAGAAAAACAAGTCTGTTTAAAAGCTACATTCATCTAGGTAATGAAAATTAGGTAAACAACATTAATTTCTGATTTTTTTCTTTTAATTAAAAACAGATTTCTTATTTTTTTTCTTTATTGGTTCATTTGAAAAAAATTTTTTGAGGAAAGAGGGGAACTTCCCATAGGAAGAGTAGAGTTGAGATGAAGTTAAAGGAGAATGTTACTGAATGGGAAAATATGATAATATTTTAAAAATGCAATTTTAAATCATGCATGACTTGTGTTGGAGTTCATCCCAGATAAGTATCAGTATAGTCAGGGATAATGACAAATTCTGGATTAGAACTGTGTAAAGGTTTGAAATAGCAGTAAGCTCAAGTCTTGGGAATGCAAACTGGAGGACATTTTGGAATGATCTACTATCCAAAATGAGGGAAATGAAGCTTAACCCATATGTCAGTATATTCTCATAAATATCCACCTAGAAGGGCACAACCATAGATGTACTTAGACACAGATATAAATACAGACACACACATGGACATGGACACATAGACACCTGCTTTAGGATTTGAAAAAGTTACTAGGTCAAAATTGTAACAGTGCAATGGTTTCTAGAAAAAAGAAAAACCATTTCCTATTCTAGCTAAGAATGTAAAAAAATGACTTTCCCATAACATTTTCTAATGGATCTTCCAGTCACACTCTCCTATGGAAGTATAATTTATGTAGTGGATGACAAGTAGAGTTTTATGATATCTGGAATTCATTTAAAATCTTTAGATGGGAAAAATCGAGATCCAATTAAAACCTTAATAAATGACTCTGTGTTGCATATAAATATATTAAATTAATGTGTGTGCAGGATGAAATTGGGAAAGTTATGAGAGTCTGCATGTTAATTCTATTTCTATCAGGGAACTAACTGTATGTTATAACTCTGAGAATTACTTGGTAAAGCGGCTGTTTACAATGTAGCAAAACTGAATTTAAATAGCAAATTTTAGCCCATGACTCATCATAACTCATGAAGTCTCAGCCTTAAGGTATGTTGAGATCTCACTGGTGAAAGGCCATGAGGAAAGGGAAGATGGAACTGAAGCCTACGGAGGCTGATGTAGTGATAGGGCCAGTCCCTAAGGCTCTCACCTTGAAGGGAAGCGTGGGCTGGCAGGTTACCGTGTGGCAGGCTCCACGTAGTAGGTGAGATATCGCAGTGAGAGTCTGAGAGAAGGCCATTCTCATGAGCATGGAACTCCTTGATTGTATGGGAGACCTGGATGAGATGTGCAGTGTCTTTGTTAAAATGTGACCCAGGGGCTGGGGGTTGAAAAACACAGAGTGACTGTAACTATGTGTACACTCAGATAGATTGAATGTATCTATTTTCCACATACTTATACACTTACCCTAGGTTTTGTATCCTAGTATATATGCTAGGGACCATGAGTTCTTACCTTAGGTTTTCCTCTGACCACACTAAGACAACAGACTAAATCTGGAGGGTGCCAAATGACAGAGATTGGGCTCCTAACTTGAGTGAAGCAGTTTGGATGGAACATCCAAAAGTCCCTGGGTTCAAACCCCTGTTGCCCCATTTGCCAGCTGGAGATGATAACATCCATATGGATGTTGTGATGATCAAATGGAATATTTAATTGTAGGATACCTCCATTTTGTTATTATTAGTCCTGGAAACAGAAGCTCTTGGCTTTAAGTCACATAATTTGAGAGATGGGAAATTATGCTACACCTATGGGCCACACTAAGCTATTCCTGTAGTTTGGCCAGTTTTAAAGAAAAAAAATCCTGGCCACAGGATCCTACCTTCTCACCCCCCATAAATCTGGCTGTACCTTAATTTCCTGGTAGGTTCAGAATCTGTTTATATTTCCATCTAAAAGCTTGTATTCAGATGTTAGGAGTGGTCATCTAAAACTGGGATTGTTAATATTGTTTTGTAAAATTTCAGGTCCAGATTTATTCTAGAGTTTGTTGAGTTTGTTTTCAGATTGTTATAATTGTGCTTGTATTCCTAGCTGTATTTAGATGTAACTTGTGGGTGCTAATAAAAAAAAACATTTTGGGAAGTATGGCAGGAATTTTAATTGAGAAAGCCCAACCCAAGTAGACTGAGGGAGTTAGTAAAGCCCCTATCATGGCATGCCCAAGACTCAAGATGCTAAATGGTTGCTCCATTAGTTTCCTTCTCCTCCTCCTCCTCCTCCTCCTCCTCCTCTTTGCCTCCTCCTCCTCCTCCTCTTTGCCTCCTACTCCTCTTCCTGCTGCTATCCTCTTCCTCCTTCTCTCCTCCTCCTCCTCCTCCTCCTACTCCTTCTCCTTCTTCTTTTTTGAGACAGAGTCTGGCTCTGTTGCCTGGGCTAGAGTGAGTGCCGTGGCATCAGCCTAGCTCACAGCAACCTCAAACTCCTGGGCTCAAGGGATCCTTGTGCCTCAGCCTCCCAAGTAACTGGGACTACAGGCATGTGTCACCGTGCCCTGCTAATTTTTTCTATATATATATTTTTAGTTGTCCAGATAATCTCTTTCTATTTTTAGTAGAGACAGGGTCTCGCTCTTGCTCAGGCTGGTAGTGTTCGTCTTCTGAGACACTCAAAGTCGATGGCAATCATTCTATTCATCTTCTCCCACAAACTATCTTTAGTGGAAATTTTTATTCTTTACATGAAGAGCTATCACTTTAAAAGTGCTTATAATGCCAGGAATTGAGGTGAGTGCATTTAACAAACATT
>CAUYMX010105879.1:0-16061 GCA_963573855.1 Lepilemur septentrionalis | reverse complement strand
AGAGGATATATATCTTCCCCCCAAACATCCTATGTGAGTGACTTGAAAATTGTCCTACTTTTAAAGATGTGGCCATCGATACGAAAATGTGAGCTATTAAGCTGGACCACGAGTTATAACGTTAGTTCTTTGAAGATAAGTATTTTAAGATCTGTGCCCTAAATACTCATTCAAGTATCGTAGAAAACGAATTCAGACGTTTAAATATCGACTCTGAATTTCATGTTTTGCGTAAGCTCCAAGATTCGTCTATGAAATGTGATTTATGACTGTGTCACCTGAAAAAGAGCACCCTATTTTTGCCCTTTTGTGTTCCAGGTTTCTCTTGTTCAATTTCTCATTGAAAAATCCCTCAGGATATTTGGGGAGGACGTCGCGTGCCTCTTGGAGAGCAGCTCAGTGAGTTGCGATGACAGTGAGGTGACTTCAGGTACCTTGACCAGTGTAACTGGCTTTGGTGACAGACAGACAGCGGGGTGCCAGGGTCCCTAGGAGATGCTCAGGCAGAGGCTGTCCGGAGGCTGGGGCACGGCACACCCCAAGGGCAGCGACAGGACCCCGGACAGCGTCCATCCTGCTTCACAGCATCGGCTCACAGGTCAGGGCAGGTTTTCCAGTATCGCGAGACCAAAGAAAGGATAAGATGAGGTTCTTGACTTGCAAAAGTTGCTTGTGCAAGTCACAGCAGCACGGAGAGATGTCATGGTGTGATGTGGTGTTTGACACTTTCTCAAACAGCACTGGAAGTGGACACTGATACAGCTGTCATAGGTCCACTGTGGGTGCAGCTGGCGTGGGGGGCCTGCTCTGTTTCTCTTCCCTCTCCCCGCTCTGCGGTCCCTCAGGCCCCACAGGGTTACACGGCTCTTTGAAATGGTTTGAAAAGAACCAGCATCATTGAGAAAGAAGGATTCAAACAGTCTGTCTGCAGTGTAGACCCCTGTTCCCCGTTTCCCAGCTGCGTTCTCTTTGGCTAACTATTCTAGCTCAGCCTGTTTCCCTATCTCTAAAATGTGGTTCAACACAATATGTATTTGAAGGATTAAATAAGATAACAATGTAAAATGAATTTGAAAAAAAAATTAAAAGGGCTAGGAAAGGTTTCCATGAAACGGGAGCTGGTACTCGTTGGACTTGGCTAATCACCGCTCACGGCCAGCAAGTGGTTTCGTAGGGGAGAGTATAGACCCAGAACCTGGGGCCGTGTGTCACGAGTCCCTGCATGTTTCTAACATTTCTTGTTTTTATGACATTTACACGCCATTGCTTTGAGGACATCTTAGGAAAGTTCATTTTATCAGGAATCGAGATGAGTCTAATATCTGAGAATGCTTAACCAAGATGCCTTTTTGCTTTTCATTCAGCAGTGAAAGCAGAGCAACCTCTTGAAGGCTCGGAGACAGTGGGAGCCACAGTGATGGACGAAAACACACAAGTGCACGATGAGCCCGAGGCCCCGCCTAGCGTGGACCCCCGCCCTCCCCCCGGTTGCTCGTCTCCCGTTCTCCAAGTTACTGAAGATTAGAATCTTCACGATCACATTCAACCCCTGCTTTTCCTTTATTTCCTACAGTATCCCACTGAGAACAATTTTTCTAACATGTTTGCAGGATTTTGCTAAATTTGGATTAAATTCTTAGGTTCTGTCCACAAATAAGTCAGTTTCTTGACATAAAAACGAACTTCAGACACCTTAAACTAAGACAGCCACTTTAGATGATGTTTTTAGATTGTTTTTAGCTGAACACTGAATGAGCACGTTCCAAGATGCCAGCCTGTCTTATTTTACCTTTCCTTTTCCTTATCCCACGTATCTTGTATGATTTTTTTTAAGACTTAATAAAATAATTTATTATGAAAAGCTATTTTGTGATATTCTCTGTTGGCCTATCAATGGGGAAGCATTGCAATCAGGGGGTTCAAAACATCATCTGTGAAAATCAGGTATTTTAGAGGGAAAATGACTACTTTCTAAACAGCATCATTTGTGATTTTGGGAACAAGGTGGGGCGGGCCGGCAGAGACATCAAATGTGTCTTAAATAGAAGCACTAATGTAAGTTCATGAAATGCAAGCTGAGTAAGTGGGTAAATGACTTACTGTGTGATTTTATTTATATTACACAAATAGTAATCAAATACTCAGTGGGCAGGCAGATAAGAAGTAGACGAAAAAATCTCTAAAGAGGTTACATGCAAAGTTTTTCAGATTTTTAGCATATCTAAGAATTACCATATATCTCTTTTTTAACCTTATGTGATCCCATCTGTCTATTTTTGCTTTGGTTGTCTGTGCTTTTCAGGTCTTGCACAAAAAGTCTTAGCCCAGGCCAATGTCCTGGAGCATTTTTCCAATGTTTTCTTCTAGTAGTTCCATAGTTTTAGGTCTTAGATTCAAGTCTTTAATCTATTTTGATTTTTGTACAGAGAGGTGAGAGATGGGCATCTAGTTTCATTCTTCTGCATATGGTTATCCAGTTTTCCCAGCACCATTTATTAAAGAGATTGTCCTTTCCCCATGTGTGTTCTCGGTGCCTTTGTCAAAAATGAGCCAGGTGTAAATGTTTGGATTTATGTCTGGGTTATCTATTCTGTGCCATTGATGTACATGTCTATTTTTATTCTAGTACCACGCTGGTTTGGTTATTATATTATAGCTTTGTATATTTGAAGTCAGGCAATATGATGCCTTCAGCATTTTTTTTTTTTTTGAGACAGAGTCTCGCTCTTTTGCCCAGGCTAGAGTGCCATGGCGTCAGCCTTGCTCACAGCAACCTCAAACTCCCGGGCTCAAGCGATCCTTCTGCCTCAGCCTCCTGAGTAGCTGGGACTACAGGTGAGCACCACCACACCCGGCTAATTTTTCCTATTTTTAGTTGCCCAGCTAAATTTTTTTTTCTATTTACTCTTGCTCAGTCTGGTCTCGAACTCCTGAGCTCAAGAGATCCTCCTGCCAGCTCAGCCTCTCAGAGTACCAGGATTACGGGGTGAGCCGCTGTGCCTGGCCCTCCAGCTTTCTTTTTGTTCAGGATTTATCTGGCTGTTCATGGTGTTTTGTGGTTCTACATACATTTTAGGATTATTTTTTCTATTTCTGTGAAGAATCTCATTGGTATTTTGAAAAGGATGGTATTAAATCTGTAAATTGCTTTCAGTAGTATTGTCATTTTAACAATATTTATTCATCCAATCCATGAGCGTGGAATAGCTTTCTGTTTTTTTGTATCCTCTTGAATTTCTCTCCAAAGTGTTTTATAGTTTTCCTTGTATAAATCTTTTAGATCTTTGGTTAAATCGATGCCTAGGGATTTTATATTCTTCGTAGCTATTGTGAATGAGCTACAATGCTCATTTTCTTGTTTTCTTGGTTTCTTTTTCAGATTGTTCACTGTTGGCATATGTAAATGCTATTGATTTTTGTCTGTTGATTTTGTATCCTGAAATTTTATTGAATTTATTTATCAGTTCTAGCAGTTTTTTGGTGGCGTGTTTAGGTTTTTCTAAATATTAAGATCATGTCATGTGCATATAAGGCTCACATGAGTTTTTCCTTTTCAATTTGAATGCCTTTATTTCTTTCTCTTGCCTAATTGCTCTGGCTAGGACTCCCCATATTAAGTAAAAGTAGTAAAAGACAATCCTTGTCTTGTTCCAGATCTTAGAGGAAGAGCTTTCCATTTTTTCCTTGTTCAGTGTGATGTTGGTTGTGGGTTTGTCATATTTGGCCTTTATTATTTTGAGGTATGTTCCTTCTATATCCAGCGTGTTAAGGGTTTTTATCACGAAGGGATGTTGAATTTTATCAGATTATTTTTCAGTATCTATTGAAATTATCACACAGCTTTTGTTCTTGGTTCTGTTAATGTTATGTATTACACGTTTATTCACGTGTGCATGTTGACTCATGACCCATCCTTGCATCCCTGGGATGAATCCCATGTGATCATGGTGAGCTATCTTTTTAATGTGTGGTTGAATTTGGTTTGCTAGCACTGTGTTGAGGATTTTTACACCTGTGTTAAAGTGTAGTTTTCTTTTCTTGTTGTGTCTTTGGTCTTTGTCTGGTATCAGGGTAATGCTGGCCTCACTGAATGAGTTTGGAAGTAGTCTATCCTCTTCAATTTTTTTTGAAGAGTTTGAATAAAATCAGTATTAGTTCTTCTTTAATGTTTGGCAGAATCAGCTGTGAAGCCATCTGGTCCTGGGCTTTACAATACTTTGAAGGGAGACTTTTTATTACGGCTTTGAACACATTACTTGTAATTGGTTTGTTGAAGTTTTTTTTATGTTTTCATCGTTCAATCTTAGTATTATAGATTTATGTGTACAAGAGTTTTTCCATTTCTTCTAGGTCTTTCAGTTTGTTGGCACACAGTTGTTATAAGTCTCTAATGATTCTTGGTATTTCTGTGGTCTCGGTTGTTATGTCTCCTTTTTGTTTCTGAATTTATTTGTGTCTTCTCTCCTTTTTTCTTAGTCTAGCTAAAGTTTTGTCAATTTTATCTTTTCGCAAAATCAACTTTTCATCTTGTCAGTCGTGTGCACTGTCTTTTTTTAGTCTCTCTCACATTTATTTCTGCTCTAATCTTTATTATTTCTTTCCTTCTTCTAATTTTGGTTTTGGTTTGTTCTTCTTTTTCTAGTTTCTTGAGATGCGTGATTAGGTTGTTTATTTGAAGTCTTTCTACTTTTTTGATGCAGGCGTTTATTGCTATAGGCTCCCCTCTTAGTACTGCTTTTCTGTATAACAAAACAGACTTCCAGTTTCTCATTCTACTTGTGAGGAGCTCGGAAGTCACCATTCTGTCCTAACAACAAGCACAAGCCAAGCAGACTGAGAAAATGAACAACATCCCCAGGATTCTTAAGAGGTGAGGACACAGGGCAAGCCACTGCCCCAAGACTGGAGACACAGGTGAGAGCAGGAGTCGTAGCTATTCAGCACAGACTCAGGACACTTCCCAGGGAAACAGTTCTGGGGTAAGACCGCTGGACTGCAATTGATGGATGCTAGAGGGTCAGCGTGGGCAACTGTGAGGGTTACAAGCTCCAGGTGTGCCCGGTCACAGGGTTAGGAGCTCCTCCAGGTGTGCCCAGTCACAGGGTTAGGAGCTCCAGGCGTGCCCAATCACAGGTGACTCCACAGTTCTGGGAGATTGACCTCCTGGAGCTTGACCAGGTTCTTAGTGAAGATCAGAGAAGAATTCCCTCCTGTTGCCAGCAGAGGGTGAGGAAGAGCCACCATTTCGAAGTGCCCCAGCGCAATGTGCTGTCAACACCACCTGCCCTCAGGAGAAACTAGTTACACCACAGAGGGCTCCAAGGTGCTGTCCCAATGGAGTCACACAGCAGACATCTAAGCTCTCCAGCAGTGGGTGTGAGAGCATGTGAAGTGTTGTCTGCCAGGGAGGCTGAGTCTGGGAACTCAGTGTTCCCGGACTTGACTGGACACTTGTCATGTGGGTACCCACTACCTACCACGTACCAAAGTCCCTCATCCTCAGGCAAAATATGTTCAGCATGAGCCACGCTGTTGGCACAGACTGTTCAGGCACCATATGCTGCTCTTATTAATGCTGGTAGTAGCGGGGACCCTCCAAATTCCTTTGTGATGTACTAGGCAGATATTTATTCCTAGTCACCACTTATCTTTTGGGTTTTGTTTATTGAACTTTATGCCGTACCAAAGTTTTCTAGTTTCCTATAACACAATTTAATTATATGTTGCCAGGTGTTCTGACACTTGGAAGGCCTTGTGATCGCTGTGGTATAGCCATCTGGGCTGCACTGAGGAAGCACAGCTAGTGTCTGTTGAAGCAGGAGCTGTGTTTCCCTTGCTTTTGATCAATTGTTTATCTGCGTTTGTTTCAGAAAACCGTAGAAGCCATTTCCATCCACAGGCGATGGTGCACCCGTGCCGGCAAGAGGTGCGTGAGAACAGTGCCAGCTGTTCCCACTGCCCCTGGAACCCCCTGCGGGTGCCGTCCACCAGCCTCGAGCCCCAGCCTGGAACCATGATCCCATCCAGGTGCCCCCTGGGGCCCGGCGCCTGCCCAACTACGCCACATCACAGCCCCTGCCCAACTGGGCTGCCACCAAGTGTAGCCACGTGTTGCCCTTGCCACACCCCCGGCGCCCCTCTGTACCTTCATGAGAGCAGAGCCACCACATTCAAAGAAGTCCTTTCCCTGGGGCTGCTGTTGGGCCTCGCCACCACGAGCACTCACAGGTCAGCAGGGGACAGAGGAGGAGACAATGAGCTGACCGTGTGGGTGGAGGTGGCCTGGTGCACGGTGACTCCCCGTGTCCTGGCAGGTCAGTGTTGCAGCCCAAACCTCGTGCAGTGACCGCACTGGCGGCTGAGCTCCCCTGCAGGCCCCAAGAGGTTTCCCAGCTGGGCGGAGCCGTCTCAAGAGTGTCCCGCACTCTCCCTTCCACCCTCAGATGCCAAGCCTTACCTGCCTCTCTGACACACCTGGACATTCCAGTTGGAGGAACGCTGGGTTTCTCTTCTCTGACACTCTCCTGATGCTCTGTTCTGAAGCTGCTCATGGTGCCAGAGGCTCTCAGCATGGCTGGGAATGATAAGCGATGGGGATGACGGTTGGGGGCTGTCCCTTTCACTACCGAGGGCCACCGCAGCTCCCCTACAGCTGCGTCAGCACAGACAGTCTGGGCACTCTCATCACCAGCCATCCAGATGCTTCTCTTAGGCTTGTCTTCATTTTTTTTAACCCATATAACCATTTCAGATCATGTTTCCATCTGCCCCCAGGACACCGACATCTGGCCCCTCCCATCCTGCTCCACCCTGAGCCCCTTCCTCTGCCTGGCTCTTCCTGGATAGCTCCTCCCCGCAGACACGCTCGGCTCCCTCCACGACTCCTCCCTGTAGGGCTCATGCCCTTCTTTCTGCCTAGATGGATTTTAAGAAAAGCTCATGTAGCTCTTATTCATTCACATTTGACCTTCTGTAAATTGCTTTGTTGTGTTATTTGTCTGTTTCCATTGCTTTCCGTTTGATCTGTCTTTTCCATTCCCGCCCTGAATTCTAGATAGATTGTCTTTGCAAATATCTTTCCACCGTGCTCTGTCCCTCTACTGTTTGACCTCGTGGATCCTTCTTTGAACAAAACACTTTAAATAATCATGCGGGATCTCTTAAGGATATGTGGTTTCTGAGAGAGAGAAATAATCGACTATGTATCACTTTTCTACACCAAATCATGCAAACATCAGCAGGTTCAGCGTAGTAAAACCTATGAAAATGCACTTTATCACCAGTGATTGGTAGAATGCATATGAAAACTAGGACTTCTCACTCCCACGTCCCATCAGAATGGACACATTCTCAGGGATAAAAATACCAAAGTAGGTGAGGATCTGGTGGAAATGGAGCTTACTGTGGAAATATACATTATTGCAGCTACTACGATCAATGGTTTTCCACTGTGTGTTACACTGACTGCATCTGTGAACCCCACAATCCCATCCTGTAACCTGTGTCCAAGAGACAAGGACGTGCATGCCTGCCTGGGGACCCCACTGCAGCATTCCAAGCCACTGTCATGAGAAACAGCAGAGTGAATGCAAAATGTAGAGGGTGTCGCCTTGTGCTATACTCTTCAAATGTTACATACTGACACAGCCATGGAAAATGACAGTCATTTCTTCACAAAGCAACATAGGTGAAATCCACATAATATTTGCATTCCTATATAATTTTCAACCAGACCCAATAGAGTCCATACTGTATGTTTCCACTTACAGGTTAAAATACTTACATATTACGTTCATCATGGTCAGAAGAGTGGATACCCCTTGGGGGTTAGTGACTGAGACTTGGCCAAAGAGGGGCTGCCAGGGTGTTTTGGAAATGTCTATCTGTATGGTGGCAGCACAGTGTTTATAAGAAGACAGCAAGCTACACGTTGAATATACGTGCACTATGCGACCCGTAAAGCCACCAAATAAAAACAAAGTTGTACCAATAATATTTTTCCATGATGCAAACTCCCAAATGCATTGTCTCCCTCTGACTCCATCAAGCATTTTAAATATAAATGAGCCCAATCCTGGATGCACACTTCCGGAGTTTAGACCAAGAGGAAACACACCCACACCGATTTCCTGTCTTCAGGAGAATCGTGATACCAAACAGGAAAAGTCATTACAAGAAAGGTGAATTAAAAGCCCAACTCTTCTGGATAGTGTTGCTAAAATCCAACACCATACATTGGCAAACTTGATTCTGAGAGGTTTCAAAGGAGAGACTGGGATTTTCTACCGGCAGCGCCATGGAGTTGATGAGGACAGAACTGTGCTCTTCGAGTGCTGCCTGGGAGAGTGACGGGAAGGGACAGTGCCATCGATGAGTGGAATGGACATTTGGTGACAGAGGGAAGGAGGGTCGGGGTGATCCTCCGGGAGCCTGTCCACCTCCCTCGCAGTACTTAGGAGTGGAATCAGAGTCTGTAGAGTGGACTCGGAAGTCACACGAGGAAGAAAGGGATAGGGTCTGTGCCCACTCAGCACGGTCACTGCCACCACCCACCAGCCTTAGTCCAGCCTCACTGACGATGGCGAAGATCTGTGTCGTGTGAGACTGTAGGTTTTATAGACCTCATTCATTGTGCCACCGAAACACCAGCCCACTTACCAGTTAAGCAGCACTAACTGTCACCCAGGGCTGTCAGTTGGGGGAAGCTCATTCTCAGCAGAGGTGTCATGCGACAGGGGGCTCGGAATGTCTTGTGTTCCAATGCGGTTTGAGAGCCTGGTAGGCGGGACTCACTCACTAGTGTGGACAGCTGACCCCTGGGAATGTCAACATGAGGCAGCTGACAGTGTGACCCCGATGGCATAGAAGAGCCCCAGTTTTGAATCACCCTGGTCCTTCAAAGGGGCTTCGCTGGAGGTAAACGGCATCTCATTTTGGTCCCAGGGTTGAAACATAGAGGCAGAAGCCTGGGCCAGGGATCGCAGCCCTTTCTTGGATCAGGCACCTGTGCGGGGCTCCAGCTCTCTCCCGCAGAAACCTGTGATCAGGAGGTTTTGAGAAGCAGACTGAGGGAAGCTTGTGTCTAGGGGGTGCAGGGCATGATCTAGAGGTCTTAGGCATTCAGAAATCTCTGTCCCCAAGGAACCAACTACATTCCTGTCTCAGATCCATGGGTCATCAGTGCCATGACTCTGGAAAGTCACATAACCTCTCTAAATGTCATTGTCCTCAACTGTGTAATGTGGGTCACAGCCCCTGCTCTGCCCAGCTCCCAGGGCTGGCGTGGGAATCGCAGGAGAAGATTCCAGATGTTCTTTGCGTAAAGCATCCCCACAGATCCAGGATGAAAAGTAACCTCCATCCTCCCCTGCCCTGGGCCCACCCATGTACCCTCTCTGGTCACCCACTAGCAGGTGCGTAGCTTATTCTTCTAGAAATTTAATAATGGAAAGGTGATTGAACACTGAGCAAGAGAAACCAGACTTTTTTGCTTAGCCATTTAAGTATCTTTCATCATGTTTAGCCTCATCATGCTAATAAGTAGGCCCTATTAAAGTGTTTGGATGACAGCAGTGAGGGCCGAGGATTGGCATGGCCTCCGCAGGTCCCTGTGGCCCTAAGTGGGAGCCCAGGCCCTCAGGCACCTGCCCCCAGCTCCTCTGCTCTGCTGCCTTTCTCTGGTGTCTCCTCTGCATAAAGACATTTCCCACACCCTCTGTGTCTCAGGTGTTTCAACTGCACTCCAACCTCAAGATGCTCCTGGAAGGCCAGCAAGCAGGGCCACCGCGGTGTGAGCTCTGAGTAAACTGCGGTCCCCAACTCGGGGTCTTCTGCCAGCAAGATGTCAACAGCTCTCTCTAGAGCAAGCACACTTCCCAGGATCACAGCTGAGGGATTCAGAGAGCAAAGTTCTCCCGCTCCAAGGACACACGCAGCAGCCTGTTCCCGCAGTGGGTCGGGAGAAAAGGCTCCTGTCGGCACAGGCTGCCCCTGCACAGACGCAGAGGACGTCACTGTGGAAATTCCGTGCTCACATTCATTCAAGAATAATGACTGTAGGGTTTTGTCAAAGTCTTATAGTGAAGACAGATCAATAAAAGTGCTGGGCCGTATTCTTGTCACCCGTGTGAGAGAATTTTCCTTTACTAATTCAGGCAGCAGAGAGCTTCAGCCACAGAAGTCAAGATGCATTTACACGACAGGTTTGGTTCACACTTAATGGTGAAGCACGTCTCAAGCTGAAGTTAGGTCTCAGCTGCTTGTTAAACGTGGCGTTGGCAGTGGCTCCCACAGGGCCTTTGGGTCCAGCAGCGCTACATTGCTCTACCTTCCAGGTGAAAACTGGATGTCAGTGGGGGATCGCAGAATGTGGCGATATGAGGGCTGTGTTTCCCAGGGCAAGATGTAGCCTCACGGTGGCAGCGGTGTCACAATGGTACCCTTCTGCAGCCACTGAGGCAATTCTGGATTCCCCTTGCCATAGACCGAATGTGTGTGTCCCCCACATTTTAAGTGTTGTCCTGGAGCCTTTCCAAGTGGACCATCAGCAGCGGTGCCAGAGGCAAAGAGGGTGTCACAGGCAGAGCCAGTGGGCAGACTAGCCAGCAGCTGGCAGGTGGTGGTGGCAGCAGCCCGGGTCCAGCCTGCCTGGGGCAGTCAGTTCAGGTCTATGGGGCATGGCCTGGGCTGACACTGTGACATCTGGAAAGAGCAAGGAGCCGGCGCAGGTGGGAGGGAGAGGAGTGGGTCAGGGGAGAGCAGGGGAGGGCCCGGGAGCAAGGAGGCAGCTTGGGAGAGCCTGGGCTGCCAGGGGGTCTGTAGCTGTGAGGCTCTGCATCCTCTTCTCTGCAGACCCCCGAGTCAGCCGAGAGTGAGCACCGAGCCTCAGACACAGGACAGGGTGACAGACGATGCAGGGCATGAGGTCACAGCCCACAGGACTCCTGGTACCAGAGAGAAATGGGCACCCTGTGTCCTCCATGGGCAGGGGTCACTCCCCTTGACCCCTAGCTGTTATCCCCTGTGTGAGTGAGGTGGGCAGGAGAAGAGATCATGGGGAGAGCCCAGATGTCATCTCATGGGTACAACTGGAGACTCAGCTTCAAATCCTTGTAGCTGTTACCCCTGGATAGATGGTCACAGCCACCCTCTGACACCAGGTCCCAGACCTGAGGAAGGGGTGCAGGAAGAGGAGGGGGATAGGACGAAAATGAGGAGCAATGGGGTGAGGGCACCAGGCCCAGGCTCCTGTAGGGAGCATGGGTGACAGTTTGAGGAGAGTCACACATCAGTGAGGACACCGTTGCCCACATCCCCAAGCAGGGTGAGTGCTGTCCCAACTGTCTGATTGCACCTGCCCTCCTTAGGATCCACCCTGCAGAGCCGCCTGCTGCGGAGCAGCTGGGACCGTACACTGCATTGTCCCCCAAGTGCTGGTGGGAATGTAGAATTTCACACAGTGCAGGACACGTGCTGGCATCTCTACCAGGGCGGGAGACGCAATTTCTACTCTGCATCATTCAGTATAATGTATGTGAGGCTGGTAGCAAATGCCCCAAAGCAGTGACTTAAAACCATGCAGCTGACTCCTTGGCACACGGCATGTCCACGGCATGGGCTGGGGGTCATCCTTTGTGTGCTCGTGGTCACTCCTTTCCTAGGGTCAATAAAGAATCACTCTTTGGAACAGATGCTGGCCAGGATGGTGGAAAGAAACACCATTGGGCAAGGTGAGCTCTGGTCTCCAGTCTGTCCTGTAGAGTTAGCACATGAGCCCTCTGATTACATTTTACCAGTTCAGGGAATTATGATTTGATACTGAAAAGGACTGGCTATTGGGAAACACTGATGAAATCTGCACACTCGCCTGGCGCAGAGACCCTTCCACACACACCTGGCACACTCTACAGTTGTTCACCATGGCAATATTTGTACCCACTAATAGTTGGAGACAAATCCAATTCTCAGAGCCAGGTTCTTAGAGAAATGCATTGCTGTGCCTTCACTCAAATGAACCTCCTGGGTGAGATCACACAGCCACCCTCAGGTGGTTCTACTGGGCAGGATCTAAAGCTTTCCCAGGCTGGCTCTGTCCCCTGTGGCCCACGTCAGTCAGCCCCTCCACAGGCCCTGAGTGTTGACAGTCACCTGCACCCACGTCTGAGGCGGGTGGGGAAGCCCGGGCTGGGGGCCCAGGTGCCCGTGAGGATGCAGCTGTTGGACCCAGTGAGCAGACGACACAGGGGCAGGGCAGGGGCTGGTGTCCCACCTGTGACCACTCCCAGGCCTCTCAGGGATCGGCGGCAGCACCCAGTGCTGCCCTGGGGTCCAGAGCATCCCAGTCCCTCCGGCCCTCCCCTGCCCGTGACCATGTCCATGTCCTCCTCCTCCCCAGGGCAGACAGCTGTGCAGGGTCTTCCTTTCTGGGCACAGAGCTCTTGCACTGTGACGCACCTGCTGTTTTTAGGAAAGTCCTGGGAACTCGCCCTCCCTGGAGGAGATTCCCTGAGGGACATGCGAGCGGGAGTCCTAGTGGGTCAGTGGGCGGAGCTGTAAGAAGTCCCTAAATTTTGAGAGTGGGCGTGGCTCCAGCACCCCGCAACGTGGCCTTTCAACCAATCAGACGATGCGAGGGCGGGGCGTGTGCTTGGGCACCACCCACCTCCGTCCGTCACCTGCATCACTCAGCAAGGCCAGAGGGGGCGCTGAGGGACGTGTGGGAAAGTCACCTCTCGCCCTCTGACCCTAGTAGGGTTAGGTGGGGCCCAGGGGCGGGGCCTGTTCATGGGGCGGGGCGACGGCTTTCCCTCCTGTGGCCTCCCTTTGGAGGAGTCTCCTGGGCTCAGCAGGAACTTCCGTGGCGGTGGGTCGCCCGGACACCACAGCATAGTGAGGAGGTGGGCCCTAGGGGGAGGGCTGGAGGCCATGTGGGCTGAGGAGTGACCCAGAGCCTTCTTGTTCCTCATCCTTTGATGCATTGGCTGGAAAGTGTCACTGGAAAGTGTCACTGCCTGCTTCCTGGAGGAGGACGTGTGTGTGTGTGTGTGTGTGTGTGTGTGTGTAGTGTTTGTGCATGTTCTTTCATGTTGGTCTCTTTAGGGACAATTGAGCACATAATCTTCTGGCTTAAGCCTAAGGGTTTTCAAACAGAAGTAAAGATTTGCTTCTCTGGGGATAACTAATGCCTTCCAATGTTTGCCTCAGTATTTTGGAGTATTCACTACCAGTGTCTGCTTTTTTAAAAAGTTTTTTTTTCATTATTAACTTCCATTTATAAAGTGTAGGGGAAATGCAATTCCGTATTTGAAGATTGTACAAACTGGCCAGGTGGCCCCGTGGGCTGTCAAGGCAGCACCCCCGTGACAGAGCTCTGAGTGCTAGGCGTTATCTGATGTGGGGAAGCCGAATTATACGTGTCATGCGGGATTTGTCATTGGAAAAGTATGAAAGTTGAGGAGGTGGAGAGTTGGACTGCCCTGTACTTTGTGGTTGGAGGTCATTGTGTTTCTCTTAGAAGTCTTCATCTTTGGGAGAGTCACGTGATGTCTCTAGGCTGAAAAATGAAGGGCCTGGAAGTCATGAGCTTTGGAACTCTCTCGACTCTAGACTTTTGTAAAGCCCTTATTTGTATTTTCTCTTTATCCCTAGGAACATTTTGAAACTAAATGATATTGGCTTATTGAACTGTAGCAAAATGAATCTTTTTTATTGGCATGCCTCATTCTTTGCATTTTACCTATCACCTGGATGACTAACAGGATAAAACTATTTGGAAGGCTATAATGCACGTGAATTTTGTTTTCTTATTCTTACCATCTTTGGTGTTAAGATAAATTTAACTAATATCAGGTGATTCCATAATTGTAGTCAGTCGTCTCAGGTAGTCAGGAGGTTTTCTAGAAAAAACATTTTTTTCAACACCTCCATGTTATCAGTGGAGTACCAATCTATTTTAGCCATAGCTGCTGCGTATGAGGAGGTTTGTTGTATATTTGACTTACTGCTGTGGTTTATGGCAAATGTTGCATGTGGTCTTTTTTTTCCTTCCTTTTCAAATAGCTTCTATTCAAGTAGGTAAATTAGGCAATTCCTTCTGTTGAAATGTCACATGTATGAAATCTGTTAAAGAGGTAGATGCGGTAAAAACATGTGATTATTTTTGGAGGAAATATTGGAGTATTACTGGTGGATTTTTTATTTAAGAAAATTAGAAAACATTCAGTCATATCCATACCCAGAAGTGATCAATACTGAATTTCTGTATTTATCTGAGAAATCTCCATATTTGCTTTGGGATCTGCTTTGTTGTAAAAATGTATTCTCAGCTGGGTGCAGTGGCTCACTCCTGTAATCCTAGCACTTTGGGAGGCTGAGGCAGGAGGATACCTTGAGGCCATGAGTTTGAGAGCAGCCTGAGCAAGAGTGAGACCCTGTTGCTACAAAAAATAGAAAAATTAGCCAGGCATGGTGGTAGTTCCAGCTACTTGAGAGGCTGAGGCAGGAGCGTTGCTTAAGTCTAGGACTTTGAGGTTGCAGTGAGCTATGATGATGCCACTGCACTCTAGCCCAGGTGACAGAGTGAGACGTTGTCTAATAAAAAAAAGTGTACTCTATGTATGTTTACATATGACATTTCCAACTTAAAATTTTTTGTTGTTGTTGAAATTGCCACTTATAGCTGATTGTAAAACATGTGTCTCTTCATCTATCTTAATCTATCTTGGCTTTTTCTGTTAAATAACACATCTGATCTCTTCTTCATTAATAAGTGCCTGCCGTAAGAGCAGCAGCTTAGAGGGAACATGTCCTTTGTCTAGTGGGACATTTTGGAGTCTTCCTGTGGTCGCTGCTGCCTGAGGGAACATTCTAGCCCTACTGAGCACTGGAGTAACTGATGCTCCGGAATGGTCTCAGCAAATGGGCAGAGCAGAATTTTGCTACTAGTAGGGGTTTTCCTGTATGTGTTTGTTCCTAGCAGGATGTATGTATGTCCTTTTGTATGAACCTATTGAAGGTTATCTGAACCACAGAATATAACTGCCAGAATCTTTAAACAGATAACTTCTCAATAAACAGGAAAAATGGCAAAATTATGGTCATTTTATTTTTAAGATTAATGGAAGTAGCCAGGGAAAAGTCATGAAAAATATAGTAATATTTACCCAGGTGTTTTGAATGTATTTTACTTGGGGTTATTACGATATAAACACCCTGTTTTAGCTACATTTTTACCTAACACCCAACACATTTCTTGTATGGTTTATGAAATAAATTTTTTACATGTAACTCAGTTTGCCAGTAGCATAAAAAGCATGCTTTCCACTGTTCTTGAAGGCTGAGGATATTAACTGTGAGATGGAAATTACATTCTGAGATGGATTTTAGCAAACATTTTGCTTTAACTTACGAAATAAGTCCTTACATCAAATAAGACCTTATTTTTACTGTTTTTTATTTTTTGGGTTGAGATGTTCACCCAACATGTAATGAAACATCTAATCTGTTTCATTTTCTTTTTTTTTTTTATTTCAGTATGTTATGGGGATACAAATGTTTAGGTTATGTATATTGCCCTTGCCCCCCCCGCCCCGAGTCAGAGCTTCAAGCTTGTCCATCCCCCAGACGGTGCACATTGCACTCATTATGTATGTATATACCCATCCCCTTCTCCCCCCTCCCATCCGCCCGACGCCTGATAAATGTTGTTCCTATATGTCCACTTAGGTGTTGATCAGTGAAACCAGTTTGCTGGTGAGTACAAGTGGTGCTTATTTTTCCATTCTTGGGATACTTCACTTAGTAGAATGGGTTCCCGCTCTATCCAGGAAAATACAAGAAGTGCTATATCACCATTGTTTCTTATAGCTGAATAGTATTCCGTGGTATACATATACCACATTTTATTAATCCACTCATGTATCGATGGGCATTTGGGTTGTTTCCACATCTTAGAGGAGGCTGTGAAGTATTACGGATATGACCAGTTAGACTTCAGGTTTTCACTTTTTGAAGCTGAAAAACAGGAGAATATTTTCTGCCTATGAGCTATTTATTATGATAGT
>CAUYMX010105876.1:0-11859 GCA_963573855.1 Lepilemur septentrionalis | reverse complement strand
TAGCACTCTGGGAGGCCGAGGCGGGCGGATCGCTCAAGGTCAGGAGTTCAAGACCAGCCTGAGCAAGAGCGAGACCCCATCTCTACTATAAATAGAAAGAAATAATTAGACAACTAAAAATATATGTAAAAAAAAATTAGCCGGGCATGGTGGCGCATGCCTGTAGTCCCAGCTACTCGGGAGGGTGAGGCAGAAGGATCGCTTGAGCACAGGAGTTTGAGGTTGCTGTGAGCTAGGCTGATGCCACAGCACTCTACAGCCCGGGCAACAGAGTGAGACTCTGTCTCAAAAAAAATAAAATAAAATAAAAGCGGAGCACTCTTTATTATTTTTCAAATATAATATTTAGCTATTGATTAATAAATCTTGTGTTCTTTCCCTGAATTCTTTCAGAACTTTTGAATTATAATCAAGTTAACGTTTTTTTCAGGGGCTAATGACCCAATTGGAAATATTGAAGCCTATTCTGTTGCTTTTCATCTCTAAACCTTAGATTAATTTTTAACCTTTTTCTGGACCCCAGCTAATGGTTATCAATATTGCAAGTGAGGCCGAGCATGGCGGCTTATACCTGTAATCCTAGCACTTTGGGAGGCTGAGGTGGAACGGTCACTTGAGCTCAGCAGATTGAGACGAGCCTGAGCTAGAGCAAGACCTGTCTCTACTAAACAGAAAAATTATTTGGGTGTCGTCGTGGCGAGCCTGTAGTCTCAGCTACTCCAGAGGCTGAGGCAGGAGAATGACTTGAGCCCAGGAGTTTCAGGTTGCTGTGAGCTATGATGATACCATTGTACCCTACCCAGGGTGACTGAGTGAGACTCTGTCTCAAAAAAACAAACAAACAAAAAAAAATTGCAAGTGAAATAAAAATTTGTAATTGGCTGTGAATTTTACTTATTCACTTGTGCCATTATAATAAAAATTTGAGGATTAACTCTGATGCTGTGTCCTTTTTCCTTTCTATTCATACTCCTTTTCAAGAAAAGGAACTTTTCACTTTCCAATTATAATTAGTTTGAAAGTGTGTTGACTGAAATCATTAAAATAGATTTGTCCCTATCCTCTGAGACTGTGGAGTAAATGATTGTGCAGCCCTCTTAAAAGGTAGAGCTTAATTATCAGATTTATTAGTTAAAAAGGAGTTCCTTAGTTATTAGCTTACATTGCTCTGAATTATTTAGAAAATCTACCTCCTGGATAATAGATAAGTATATTTTCCCATTTTCAGGTTTGGTCCGAAATTGGAAAAGGCTATTTAGATGGGTCACTTGATCAAAGTACAACTCGGAAAAAGCAATATGAAGATGGTAAGTTTGGTCACTTTTAATTTTTGGTAAGAACAAAAAGATCTGTACCCCAGTTTTTTTGTACCCCAGTTTTAATAGGTTATCTCTAAATGGTGAGATTAGAGGTTATTTATATTTTTTCTTTGTGCTTTTTTCCTACATTTTCTGCAATGTAAGTTTTTCTTTAACAAAAGAGAAAAAAGCAGTAAGTTAGTAAAAGAAACACTAGCACTCACCACAGAATGAAGGTGCTGTAGAGTTGGTACACTCTACAGAATTAATGGAAAGTGTAAGCGTACAGTTTTAAGAAAGCAATGTTACAGTACATATTAAGAGCCATAAATAATAGATGAAATTTTTCTAAAAGAAGAAGATACTCATGAAGATATTTTTTTGTAGAGTTGTTTCTGCAAGTAGAAAACCAAAACCAAACTAAATATTCAGAGTTAAAGGTATTGCTAAGAAAATAATGCCAATATGATTAACTATTATACAGATATTTGTAAAAAATATAGCAACATAAAATTTTTTTGCCATTTATAACATCGAGTAAAAATCTCTTCAAAATTGTTTGGTATTGCATACAACTTTATAAAATTTACACAGAAAAATAGCAATTTTAATTTAAGATGCCTCTCCCAAATTATTCCCCTTTACTCCTTTTTTGTTGTTGTTTTATATTTCCTGTCAGTAGTTGAATGATTGTAATACTTCAGTATTTTATTCTAAGCTGCTTCAATTCCTTCTCTGGAAGCAGGCAGGGTAAATTAAAATACATAGGCTGCACTGGAATAATGTATTATTTTCCGTATCTAGTTGCATTACTTCACAGGCTTCTCTTCCTTTATCTTTTAAACAAACAAGAAAAATTGAGGCTTACTGTGTGCTAGGACCTATTATATGCATGGAAGACAAAAATCCTAGTCCTTGTTAGCTTACTATGATAGTGATTCCCGTATTGTCCAACAGAAGTCAAAAAAGGACTATTTAATGGACATATTTCCTGCTGTTTTTTACTATTCTGATTACTTAATGGATGCGTTTGGATTAATTCCCCTTGATAAAAAATGTATTTCAGAAATAATTGGTTAGGTTAATATGAAATAAAAATTAATAATTTATATTCTTTGATTCTAAATGAAAGTAGATTGTCTAGCATGATATATTCCTTGGTCTATAACATGAACATAGTACAAATTTGAGCTTTTATTGAAAATGATTATAGTTTAGTATGGAATCCCATGGCTGGATCAGAGCTTCCTTCGTTTGAGTAATTCCCAACCTGCTCTACACAGCAGTATCACTTGGGGAACTTAAACAAAACAAACAAACTGAAAATCGGGCCCCATCCTAGACCAGTTTATTCAAAATCTGGGATAAGAGTGGACTGGGCATCAGACATTTTTGTAAAATCTCTCCAGATATTGTAATGTACTTGTAGGCTTGAGAATTTATAGCAGTAGTTACCAAACTTTGCTACACATTGAATCTTTTAAAACATATTGAAGGCTGGCTTCTACCTATAAACATTCAGATTTAATTGGCATGAAGTATGCCTTGTGCTTTGATGATTCAAATGTGTAGCAAAGTATTGGAACTACTGCATTACAGTGTTAATAATTTCTCATTTGGATAACTAATGTGTACTATATCATTCAATTCTATAAATATTTAGGGAAGATCTATAATATGCAGGCATGTTTTAGTTGCTGGGGAATCCAAACCAAGAAAGTTTCTTGCCCTTGTGGCACCACATTCTAGTGGGAAGAGACAGACAATAATCTAAACAAAGTAAAGTAAGTTAAAGTAAATTAAATAGTATGTTAAAAGGTGAAAAATGCTGTAGAGAAAAATAAAACCAGAAGGGGATAGGGAGGGCCAGAGGGTGAGGAGGTTGCAACTTTTTTTCCATTTATTTTTTATTTGTATATATTAATGGCCTAAATGTACAGTTTTGCTGCATTGATATATTACATTGTGGTGAAGTCAGGGCCTTCAGTACATATATCACTGAAGCAACCCACATTGTTCCCACCAAGCTACCTCTCATCATCTACCTACTCTCACCCCCCAACCCCTCCAAGTGTCCTTTGTCCATCACTCCGCTTCCATGTATACACATTATTTAGCTCCTACTTATAAACGAGAACATGTGGAATTTGTCTTTGCGTCTGAGTTGTTTTCATTTAAGATAATGGCTTCCAGTTCCATCCATGTTGCTGCAAAAGAATGATTTCCTTGTTTTTATGGCTGAATAGCATTCCATCGCGTATATACACCACATTCTCTTTATCCATTCATCTGTTGAGGGACACTTAGGTTGATTCCATATCTTTGCTATTGTGAATAGTGCTGTAATAAACATATGAGTGCAAGTATCCTTTTGATATAATGATGTCTTTTCCTTTGGGTAGTTACCCAGTAGTGGGATTGTTGGACCAAATGGTAGTTCTTTGAGAAATCACCATACTGTTTTCCATAGAGGTTGTACTAATTTACGTACCCACCAACAGTGTATGAGCATTCCCTTTCTTCACATCCTCACCAACATCTGTTATTTTTTTGCATTTTTCATAATAGCCACTCTGACTGGTATAAAATAATATCTTGTGGCTTGAATTTGTATTTTCTGATGATTAGTGATGTTGCGCATTTTTACATGTTTTTTGGCCATTTGTATATCTTCTTTTGAAAAATGTCTATTCATGTTCTTTGCCCACATTTTAATAGGATTATTTGGGTTTTTTGTTTTTGTTTGCTTTGTTTACTATCCTTGTAAATTCTGGATAATAGTCCCCTTGTCAGATGCAGTTTGTAAATATTATCTCCCATTCTGTAGGCTGTCTGTTTACTCTGTTGTTTCTTTTTCTATGCAGATGCTTTTTAGTTTAAGTCCCATTTGTGTACTTTTGTTTTTTGATGCATTTGCTTTTGAGGTCTTAGTTATGATTTTTTTTGTCTAGATCAATGTCCAGAGAGTTTTCCCTAGTTTTCTTCTAGTATTTTTATAGTTGCAGGTTTTACACTTAAGTCTTTAATTCTTCTTAAATTGATTTTTGTATATGGTGAGAGGTAGGGGTCCAGTTTCATTCTTTGGTATATGGCAATCCAGTTTTCCCAGCACCATTTATTGAAAAGGGTGTCCTTTCCCCAGTGTGTGTCCTTATTGACTTTGTCAAAGATCAGTTGGCTCTATGTGGTTTCATTTCTAGGTTCTCTGTTCTGTTCCATTGATGTAAGTGTCTGTTGTTATACCAATACCATGCTGTTTTGGTTACGATAGCCTTGTAGTATAATTTGAAGTCAGTTAATGTGGTGCTTTGTTCTTTTCACTCAGGATTGCTTTGGCTGTTTGGCCTCCTTTTTGGTTCCTATGAACTTTAGAATTATTCTTTCTAATTGTGTGAAAAATGACATTGTTTGGGGGTTATTGTTGTTGTTATTGGATTTTTTTTGTTTGTTTTTTGAGACAAGGTATTGCTCTGTCACCCAGACTAGAGGGCCGTGGCATAATTGTAGCTCACTGTAGCCTTAAACTCCTGGGCTCAACCAGAGCAATCCTTCTGCTTTGCCTCCCGAGTAGCTAGGACTATAGTCATTTGAGGTGGCGCATGCCTGTAGACCTAGCTACTTGGAGGCTATTTTTTTACTTTTTGTAGAGAAGCTGGTCTCAAACTCTTAGGCTCAACCAATCCTCCTGCTTCACCATCCCAAAGATGTTTTTTGTTTGTTTGTTTGTTTTTTGAGAAAGAGTCTCAGTCTTTTGGCTGGGCTAGAGTGCCATGGTGTCAGCCTAGCTCACAGTAACCTCAAATTCCTGGGCTCAAGCAATCATTCTGCGTCAGCCTCCCAAGTAGCTGGGACTACAGACATGTACCACCACGCCCAGCTAATTTTTTTCTCTATATTTTTAGTTGTCCAGTTAATTTCTTTCTATTTTTAGTAGAGACAGGGTCTCACTCTTGCTCAGGCTGGTTTCAAATTCCTGACCTTGAGAGATCCTCCCGCCTCGGCTCCAAGAGTGCTAGGATTACAGGCGTGAGCCACCACACCTGACCCGTCCCAAAGATGTTGATGGGTGTTGCAGTGAACCTGTAAATTGCTTTAGACAGTATAGTCATTTTAATAATATCAGTTTTTCTGATCCATGAGTTTGAGATGTTTTTCCTTTCATTTGTGTCATCTACAATTTCTTTCATCAGTGTTTTGTAGTTTTTCTTGTAGAGATCATACACCTCCTTGGTTAAATATTTTCCTAGGTTTTTTAGGGGGGGGGTTGGTAGCTATTATAAATGGGATTGCCTTCTTGATTTGGTTCCCAGCTAGATCATTATTGGTGTATAGAATTGCTACTAATTTCTATACATTGATTTTATATCCTGAAACTATACTGAATTCATTTATCAAATCTAAGAGATTTTTGGTGTAGTCTTCAGAGTTTTCTAGATATAAGGTCATATTATCAAAAAACAAGAATAATTTGACTTCCTCTTTTCCAATTTGGATGGCTTTTAATTTTTTCTCTTGTCTGATTGCTTTGGTGAGGACTTCCAGTACAATGTTGAATAACAGTGGTGAAAGTGGGTATCCTTGTATTATTCTAGTTTTTAGGGGGAATGTTTTCAACTTTTCCTCGTTACATATGATGTTGGCTGTGGGTTTGTCATATATGACCTTTATTATTTTGAGGTATGTTCCTTTAATGCCTAGTTTGTTGAGAATTTTTGTCATAAAGGGATGCTGAATTTTATTGAATGCTTTTTCTGTATCTATTGAGATGATCATATAGTTTTTGTTCTTAATTCTATTTATATGATGTATCACACATATTGATTTTCGTATGTTGAAACACCCTTGCATTCCTGGTGTAAAACTCACTTGATTGTGATATATTATCTTTTTGATGGGCTATTAGATTCAATTTGCTAGTATTTTGTTGAGGACTTTTGCATCTTTGTTCATTAGGGATATTGATCTATAGTTTTCTTTTTTTGTTACATCCTTTTCTGACTTTGGTGTCAAGGTGATACTGGCATCATAGAATAGGTTTGGGGGGAATTCTCTCCTCCTTGATTTTTTTGGAACAGTTTTAGGATTGGTATTAGTTCTTCTTTGTATTTTTGGTAGAATTCAGCTGTGAATCCATCTGGACCTGAGCTTTTTTGGCAGGGGAGATTTTTTATTACTGATTCAATCTCACTACTCATTATTGGTCTGTTCAGGAGTTCTATTTCTTTTTGGTTTATTCTTGAGGGTTGTATGTTTCCAGGACTTTATCCATTTCCTCTAGGTTTTCTGGTTTTTGAGTGTGTAATTGTTCATAATAGTGTCTGATGATCTTTTGTATTTCTGTAGTATCAGTTGTAATGTCTTCCTTTTCATTTCTGATTCTGTTTCTTTAGATCTTTTCTTGTCTTTTCTTGATTAGTCTAGCTAGTGGTTTATCAATTTTGTTTATCTTTTTGATGAACCAAGAGGTTGTATTTTAAGTAATTATTAGGAAAGGCCTCACCAAAATGAGGTGACTTTTGAGCAAACACTTTAAAGACATGAGGAAGCTAGTCATGCTGATCATGGGGATACCTGGATGTCCAAAGGAGTATTCCATCTAGAGGAAAAGTAATTGCTAAATCCTTGAGGTGGGACTCTTCCTGGTGTATTTGAGATACGACAGGAAGGCCAGCATGGCTGTGTTGAAGTTTATTATGAGAGGAGCAGAAGGAGATGAGGTCAGAAAGATTGGAGAGAGGCACAGATATTTTATGGCTTATAGGCCATTGTATGAGTAGGTTGTTAACTATGACATAGGAAGCCACTAGAAGGTTTTGAACAGAGTTATGATCTGAGTTATGTTTTAAAAGGATCACTGGCTGCTGTAATAGACTATAGAGGGCCTGAGTGGAAGCAGGGAGACTAATTAAGAGGCTCTTGCAATGAACCAGGCAAGAGAGAGAATGTGGCTTGGACCAGGCAACAGAAAATATAGAACCAAAACAAAAAAAGAATAAGATAATAATTCTGTTTTTGAAGATAGACCCACAGCACTGGCTGACAGATAAATATGGGGTATGAGAGAGAGGGAGACACCAAGTATTAGGCCTGAGGAGTTGGAAAATGAGGTTATTAGGAAATAAGATGAGGAAGACTGTGGGAAGATCCAGTTCTGGGGGAAAAGATCAAGAGTTTAGTATGTTGGGGCTGGGCGTTGTGGCTCACGCCTGTAATCCTAGCACTCTGGGAGGCCGAGGCGAGCAGATTGCTCAAGGTCAGGAGTTCGAAACCAGCCTGAGCAAGAGCAAGACCCCATCTCTACTAATAATAGAAAGAAATTAATTGGCCAACTAAATATGTATAGAAAAAATTAGCCGGGCATGGTGGCACATGCCTGTAGTCCCAGCTACTCGGGAGGCTGAGGCAGAAGGATCGCTTCAGCCCAGGAGTTTGAGGTTGCTGTGAGCCAGGCTGATGCGCGGCACTCTAGCCCAGGCAACAGAGTGAGACTCTGTCTCAAAAAAAAAAGTTCAGTATGTTGGGTATGCTTCAGACATCCAGGTTTGTTGTTAGATGTATGAGTCCGGAGTTCAGGGGAAAGACATCTTGACTAGAGACATAAATTTGGAAGTGTTCAGTACATAGATTGTATTTAAAGCCTTGAGACTTGAGATCACCAAGGTAGTGAATATAGATAGAAAAAGAGAAGAGGTCCAAAAAACTCTTTTCTTCCTAATAACCAAGACTTGTGCTTGGACATTCCATCATTAAGTCAAGAAATGAGAAGGAATCAAAAAAAGAAGACTGAGAATGAGCAGGCAGCAAAGTGGGAAGGAAGTGTGGAATTCAGGGTAGTGTGGAGTCCTGGGAGCTACATGAAAAAGTGTTTCCTGGAGAGCAAGTTATCAACATCATCAGTGATGTGATAGGTCAAGTAAGACAAGGACTGAAATGGATCTTTGGATAATTTTATTGACCATTGGATATCAGTTATTTATAACTTTTAGGTTTTAGAAATTTACTTTTCTGATTATTTCATGTCTGTTTCTGCCTCTAAATGAGTGATGCTTGGTTTGGGAGAAGTGAAGTTAGGAAGACAGAATTTAGAAGGAAGGTGGATGACACCATGGGAGAGGTTTATGTGTTTTGGAGGCCTATAAGGTGCTGGCATTGTTCTACTTCTTGACCTGGGTGATGATGATTCAGATGTTGGCTTTGTAATTATTCCTTAAACTGTGCTTATATGTCTTATGCATTTTTTTGTATGTGTGTTAAATTTAGCAAAAAGGAGAAACAAAGTTAAACATAAATTAGTTTTCTTTATTGTTGGTTGCTAACTTTGAAGGTTTTATTGTTTTTTTTTGATGCTTAACTTCAGACTGTAAGTTTTATTCTTTATATGGTAACATTGTGCAGAATTATTTTTAAAAAGTTCAATCTCCACAAATGATTGGATTCTAAATCATTTTGTTTTTCTTCTCTAAGCCCTTATGCAACTGGAATCTATTTTAAAGAAAATTATAAAGGAACGAAAAGGAAGAAACTTCAGTCAACACATTTTCATTGACTCCTTAGTACAGGGGAACCTTAATGACCAACAGGTGATGTGATTGTTAAATGTTTATCAAATAAAAAATAATCACACATGTATACAGTGTGCTTTTTATTTACTTTAATCCAGATACCTTCCTAGAATTCAATGCCTTCTCTTCTCTTTTACTGTATATCATAAGTAGTATAAGCACTTTGTTATTTAGCTCTTTGAAGCATCTGTGTATTATTTAATACTTAATATTTGGGTAAGCAAATATTGAGCTAAAATGCTCTGGTCATAAAAGAAGAAGAACTTGTATAAGCCTTTATAGACTACGTCACTGTGCCTGCCTGACCAGGTATGGCAGTTTGGCTTATCCACAGTACACATCAGCACACTACTGCATTTGTGGTGGTATCAGGCAAAAGACAGTAATGGAATCATTATTGTCACATCTGTTCACTGTGGGAATCTTCTGCCCCACTGTACACTTGCAAGTCCCTGTGGCCAGAAATGATTTTCTGAGTGTTTTGGCGTTGAAATTGAATCAGGCTTCTAGGACAGTAGCAGGATCTTCTCCACTGTTCTGAGGCTTTATTGTTGCACCAGGCCAAGTCAGAAACATAGGACTGAGCCAATCTGTTTGCCAAAGTGTATCATAAACCAATAATATTAGCAAGAAATAACCCTGATTTGATCATTACACATTGTATACATGTATAAAAATATCACATGTACCCCCAAAATATGATATATAAATAAAAAATAGACACAAAAATAGCAGTGCAGTATATTAGATTGGTTTTCACATACAGATTTTATTTTAATGAAAACATAATAAAGAAATAATATAATTTTTACCTTTCATTGACTCTAATTTTATACTCTGTAGATTATTTTAGCAAGGCCTAATTTAGGCCGTTGCATTTCACACTTTCTAAACTTAGTTTTGTTTCCTAGATCGTAGAAGACAGTATGATATTTTCTCTGGCCGGTTGCATAATAACTGCAAAATGTAAGTATAAATTGAGTTCTCCTTCAGATGGATTACAAAATATACAAGGGTGAAGCTATTCTAAAATAAGATCTGCAAGATCTCTTTATAATTCCCCTTACCTCTTTTTTATTTTTATTTTAAAGGCTTGATTCACACAGGTGCCTTTTTTTTTTTACCCCGAAGTGCTTGATGCTGCCTCTGAGAATTGCCATAAATATCTTGACACATTTTATTGATTGTGAATTCTAGTTAGTGCCTTTAAAATGAACTGCTATTGACACATTTCCAACTGGAGCAGTGAGCTTTTCCATTTCCTGCTGCTGCTTTTCACTTTGACTCCAACCCAGTCAGCTATTATTAAGGTCTACCAACAGAGGACATAGGCCACAGAAATCACAGTTTAAAAGAACTCCTCTCTTGGTGGAATCGAAGGCGATTTTTATTTAAAATTCTAAAATGTGTGCTATGTTTCTAAGTTCCCTCACTGATTTTTAGATTAGTGGAGTACCATTCATTTATACAGTATTCATAAAAATATTTTTGTAGGCATAAAAATATATTAAGATAAAAATGCTTGAAGGAAGTATTAGGACATCAGTTTAAAATCTAGAAAATTTATGTTCACTTGGAGGATTTCATTTATAGCTCTTTCTGTTTGAGGAAGTTTTCTTTAAGATGGTGAGTAGAAACGTAAACTTAAAAATTTTTTCTTTGACATCTAGAGATGTCCAGATATTATATAAAATGGAATTTTAGGTAAGCATATGTCAAAAATAACATACTTGACCTTTTGAAAAAATGCTGACTTACTGGATATGTCTGTAGTCACAGCTACTCAGGAGGCTGAGTCAGTAGGATCTCTTGATCCCAGGAGTATAAGTCCAGCCTGGGCAATATAGCAAGACCCCATTTTTTTAAAAAAGTAAATACAATTTTAAAATGCTTACTAGTTTTAAAAATGTATTACATTAAAAATATGCCTTTGCTAAAGACTTTCAAAAACTCTGAATCACTTGTGCTCTGGACATCAGAAAAAGTGACTATTTACAAGATTGAATTAACATTTTAATCTTATTTTCAGTTTTTAGGGAGTATTTCTATTTCTTTGCATATATGAGTTGGTTATTTCTTAAGGCATCTCTGAAATTTTTGAGAGGCAAGATAGACAGGAAACCTTAATTAAAGTCTAAGCTTAGTTTGCCACCTGTTGGCCTTGGGCAAGATAATTATCTCTGCATTTTTCTCCATTTTTAAAATAAGGGTTTAGCTCTAGATGACCTCCATGAAATTGTGTCTCATCCAGTATTGTATTTAAAGGACATTAGATGGCTTAAAAATCACATTTTTAAGCTATTTCCAGTTATCCTTTTTAATGGAGTTCTTCTACAAAAGAACCAATGTTTGAGATTATTACACTTATATTAATTTTAAGTGATAATATAGTCAAGCATGGTATATGAGTGACTATGCAAATCCTTGTGCTAAATCCTTCAGGTGTGTATTACTATATATTATAAAATTGTATTACAGACATATTGTACACTACACAAGTTTTCACACACCTTGTGAAATAGAAATTCTGTAGTTCACTAAAAAGCCATAATGAAGAAGCAGCATATATAGGGAAAAGTTAAGGACAGGTAGTCACTCATGCTTTTTGTGAATTCTGGATGTGAGAAAATTATCAAAATAATTGAGTAGAGGCCGGGCACGGTGGCTAACGCCTGTAATCCTAGCACTCTGGGAGGCTGAGGCAGGTGGATGGCACAAGGTCAGGAGTTCGAAACCAGCCTGAGCAAGAGTGAGACCCCGTCTCTAATAATAGAAAGAAATTAATTGGCCAGCTAAATATATATAGAAAAAATGAGCCGGGCATGGTGGTGCATGCCTGTAGTCCCAGCTACTTGGGAGGCTGAGGCAGAAGGATCGCTTGAGCCCAGGAGTTTGAGGTTGCTGTGAGCCAGGCTAACGCCACGGCACTCTAGCCCGGGCAACAAAGTGAGACTCTGTCTCAAAAAAAAAAAAAAAAAAAAAAATAATTGAGTAGGAAG
>CAUYMX010105874.1:0-11460 GCA_963573855.1 Lepilemur septentrionalis | reverse complement strand
GAGTGCCGTGGCATTAGCCTAGCTCACAGCAACCTCAAACTCCTGGGCTCAAATGATCCTTCTGCCTCAGCCTCCCGAGTAGCTGGGACTACAGGCATGCACCACCATGCCTGGCTAATTTTTTGTATATATTTTTAGTTGGCCAATTAATTTATTTCTATTTGTAGTAGAGACAGGGTCTCGCTCTTTGCTCAGGCTGGTTTCGAACTCCTGACCTTGAGCGATCCGCCTGCCTCACCCTCCCAGAGTGCTAGGATTACAGGTGTGAGCCACCGCGCCCGGCCCGAGAAATTTATTCTTGATGATTCAGATGGCATGGAGGACATTTCTGGAATAGTCACGTTTTTTCTTTTTTTCTTTTCTTTTTTTTTTTTTGCGACAGAGTCTCATTCTGTTGCCTGGGCTAGAGTGCCATGGCCTCAGCTTAGCTTACAGCAACCTCAGACTCCTGGGCTCAAGCAATCCTCCTGCCTCAGCCTCCGGGTAGCTGGGACTACAGGCATGTGCCACCATGACTGGCTAATTTTTTTTCTATATATTTTTAGTTGTCCAACTAATTTTTTTCTATTTTTTTAGTAGAAACGGGGTCTCACTTTTGCTCAGTCTGATCTTTAACTCCTGAGCTCAAATGATCCACCCGCCTCAGGCTCCCAGAGTACTAGGATTACAGGCGTGAGCCACTGCGCCCGGCCTGGAATATTCACATTTGAAGAGTCATTATTAACACATGTCTTTGATTTAAAACTAACCAAAGCTTACTAATATTTTCATTATAGTATTTGTTGAAACCAAGTACTTGAATTAGTAAAAACAACAGCAACCAAAAAAAAAATCAAAAACCAAAGCTCTGAATTTCAGCATCATTTTGGGGAAGAGACAGAGAAGAAGGAAAGGAGAAAAGTGTTAAAATAATGTATCTGAGTAGTCATCCAGTGCCTTCGGTTATTTGGACATTAATTTCAGGAGTGTCCTTATAATTATATTAAATTAAAGGTCTCTCAAATTATAGATCACAGATTACCACTTTCAATGTTGAATAATTCTATAAAGTTGGCAACTAAAATGCTGCTATAAAGTCGGGCACAGTGGCTCCTACCTGTAGTCCCAGCACTTTGGGAAGCTGAACTGGGAGGATTGCTTAAGGCCAGGAGTTCAAGACCAGCCTGAGCAAGAGCAAGACCCTGTCTCTACTAAAAATAGAAAAAAATTAGCCAGATGTGGTGGGTGGGTGCCTGTAGTCCCAGCTACTCTGAATCTGAGCCAGGAGCATCGCTTGAGGCCAGGAGTTGGAGCTTACAGTGAGCTACCATGATGTCACTGCACTGTAGCCAGGACAACAGAGCAAGACTCTGTCTGAAAAAAAAAAAAATGCCGCTGTAAGGCCAGAAGGAAAGTATGCCCATTTAGCTCCGTGAGGTCAAGCCAGCTTCACAGCCCAGGGATCTGTTAGGCTGGATTTGAAGCAGCTGTTTAACAGATTTATTTAAGCAAAAGCTTTGGTTTCTTGCCTGGCAGTGTCCTCAGCAAGAAAGCCACGTGACCACGCAGTGTATGGCAGAGTCCCTTCAAGGACGTTCAAAGGGTTTATGAAGCCACGGCTTCAAGTCCACACGCCAACCCAGAACGACCGTTGCCATTGGTGATTCTGATCTATAGCCAAAGGAAGAGAACAGCCCAAGAAATTGGTTGAGAAGAGGATGATGACTTTGATTTTCCTTCCTTTGTCTCTCTGGTATGGGAGACAGGTAAAAGGGAGGGGAGAAAAAAAAAGCTGGTGGATAAAAATATCTAGGTGACCCAATAAATGTCTGATGTAACTGCGATTGACGTATGCAGCGCGTGAGTTTTTCAAGTGTTTTCACAGATATTCTCCCCTTTGCACTCCACAATCCTGCAGGTAGGTATTGTTGTCATTATGTTTATGCTAGAAAAAAAAACGGCTTAGAGAGATCAGGTGAGGAGCCCCGCTGATAAGAGGCAGAGCTGGGACTCAGAGTGGCCTAATCCATCTGGCCCGACGTTCCTCGTCTGCAACAATTGTCTTCTGTAAGGGCCCATCCACGCTGCATTTTGTTCTCTGCTGCAATTTAGTTAGCTTGATTATTTTCTTATTCTTTGTCTTACTCACAGTGTAAATTAAGACCTGTGTAATTCCTGAGAAAATAGAATGAGCAGGACAGCCAGCCTCAGAGTGGAAGGTACCAAACCCTATCGGTCTGAAGCATGAAACACTTCCAGATGCCAAAATCACTTACCGCTTGCTTCATTTTGTTTGGCAGGGCTAAAATTAAATACTGCTTTTCAGTAGCTGTAGTGGGAATTGAATTTCGCGTCTTTCCTTAGAGCCTTTGAAAATGACCTTGAAAGATAGTAGAACCACGATTGACATTAATTGGTAAAAAATATTGTCAAGAAAATAGTGACACTTGAAAACAGTATCAACATTGTTAAATTACAGATTTTACTGAAAGACAGGCAAAGTTCAAGTGTATGAAAGAGATCACTCTAGTGGCAAAAAAAATTAAAATTTCAAGCAGGATCATTTTGTACAACTACTTGAAGAACTGCTGCCACCTCATGGAAAATTTTTATAAACTTCCAGTTTTAGGCAAAAATCCATGTTTGCTGTCTTCTACAAATCACCACCACTGTATAAAGTTGCGTTGGACCAAAACCCTGGGCATCTTTGGCCTGCAAACTGCAGTTTTATATCATTGTGGGTCAGTTTGAAAGTGATTGTATTATAGGAACAATGTGATTAGAAATCAAAGCTAATATTTCTTTTTTAAATAAAGAAATAGTATTTCTGTTGCAATTGAAATTAGCACGGTGGCTGGGAGCGGTGGCTCGTGCCTGTAATCCTAGCACTCTGAGAGGCAGAGGTGGGTGGATCATTCAAGGTCAGGAGTTCCAACCAGCCTGAGCAAGAGCGAGACCCCGTCTCTACTAAAAATAGAAAGAAATTCATTGAGCAACTAAAAATATACAGAAATAATTAGCTGGGCATGGTGGCGCATGCCTGTAGTCCCAGGTACTCGGAAGGCTGAGGCAGGAGGATCATTTGAGCCCAGGAGTTTGAGGTTGCTGTGAGCTAGGCTGATGCCACGGCACTCTAGCCCAGGCAACAGAGTGAGACTCTGTCTCAAAAAAGAAAAAATAAAAAAAAATTAGCACGGATGGAGGACCTAACAATGAAGAAGATTGTTCTCTGTAGAACTCTATCCCTGTTATTTTAAGAACACTCCTGTAACACACAGACTGCTGCTTGCAAGGTGGGGTACTTCACACCTGTGTCCTTGTGAACACACCTGAGATGAGCTTCCTACCACTGGATTCTGGAGAATTCTTTTTTCAAGGCTTAGCTAAGGGATGGCTCTTCCATGGAAACATCCTTCCACTCACCTGGGCAGAGTGGGCTGTGTTCTCCTCTTTGTTTCTGCAGGACTCTGTGCCCACTGCTACGGTCGTATTTATTATAAATATTACCGTATTTACCGCTGTAGTTCTTTTTTTTTTTTTGAAAGACAGAGTCTCACTCTGTTGCCCTGGCTAGAGTGCCGTGGCATCAGCCTAGCTCACAGCAACCTCAAACTCCTGGGCTCAAGCGATCCTCCTGCCTCAGCCTCCCCAGTAGCTGGGACTACAGGCATGCGCCACCATGCCCAGCTAATTTTTTCTATATATATTTTTAGTTAGCCAATTAATTTCTTTCTATTTTTAGTAGAGACGGGATCTTGCTCTTGCTCAGGATGGTTTCGAACTCTTGACCTTGAGCGATCCACCCGCCTCGGCCTCCCAGAGTGCTAGGATTACAGGCGTGAGCCATCACACACGGCCGCCGCTGTAGTTCTTTATTGGTTTTTTTGGTAATAATTTTTGCAGGGAGAACGTATGGGGTGGTAGCTCAGAGCTCCGACTCTAGGCTTAGATGCTGACTCAGCCAGTTACGGTCTGGATAACCTTGGGCAAGTTTTCTCGCTGCAAAAGGGAGATCATAATAGAATCCCCTCGGTTGATATTCATCGAGTACTGAGAACAGGGCCTGGCGCAGAGGGGGCTGTATCTGAGTGTGACTTCTCATCTTCTCACCACTACTTTCCACATTGTAATTACCCGCGCCCGGGTCTGTCTCTGGCAGCGGACTGACTTCTTCAGAGAAGGGTGGGTCTATTCATCTCTGATTCCCTGGTGCCCAACAAACTGTGTCAAGTAGTGCTCAGTTGTGAGTGAGACGTTTAAAAATTCACTTGTCACATAAATAGTGTCACAACAATGATCGCAGAGTGGGTGTGTGTGTGCTGGAGCCACAGCTCTCAGCCTGGAGCAGCAGCCGGGCCCCTGCACGTTCCAGCTCCGGCAGCCAAGTCCAGCCCCGCCATGTGCACGGATGGTATGCCAGGCTTAGGAGGTGCCAGGCTGTGGGCAGACTCAGGCACGCAAACGTTGACAGCAGCTACCCCGCAGCCCGGAAGTGAACCGGTGACTCGCACAGGATGGTAACCCATCGGGGTCAAAAGCCCATAAAACTATTAGAACTGAGAAATGAGCAACAGAGTTGCAGGATACAAGATCAATATAAAAAAATCAGTTGTAGTTCAACCCACAAATGAAATTAAGAAAATAATTCTACTTATAATAGCATCAAGGCCGCCGAGGTGGCTCATGCCTGTAATCCTAGCACTCTGGGAGGCCGAGGTGGGAGGATCGCTCAAGGTGAGGAGTTCGAAACTAGCCTGAGCAAGAGCGAGACCCCGTCTCTACTAAAAATAGAAATTAATTGGTCAACTAAAAAAAAATATATATATATATATATATAAAAAATTAGCCAGGCGTGGTGGTGCATGTCTATAGTCCCAGCTACTTGGGAGGCTGAGGCAGAAGGATCGCTTGAGCCCAGGAGTGTGAGGTTGCTGTGAGCTAGGCTGATGCCACGGCACTCTAGCCCAGGCAACACTGTGAGACTCTATGTCAAAAAAAAAGAAGTGTAAGACTTGTACACTGAAAACTATAAAACATCACTAAAGATGCTGGGCGCAGTGGACACTGTTAAGTCTCAGGGTAATTGTTCCTCAGCAATAGATAACTATAACAGTACACTAATAACTAATACTCTTTCATGAAGTAAGCCACTTTGGGGACATCTAACCTTCAGGAAGAAAAACACAAAAGGAGGTGTCTACAAGGATGTTAATTGCCACTTTCCTTGTTTTAGAATAATATTGGATATGATAAATGATTGGATATTATAAATGACGGTGGTCCCATTCTGTGGGATGACTGTGCAGCTTTTGATAGGAATGAGAGCTAGATCTGCATGTGTTCATCGGGAAAAATTCATGACACATATAGCAGGAGAAAAACCGTTGCAGAGTAACACATATGGCATCGGAGCAGGCCATGCTGGAGCTGTCTCCCCAGTATCCACACTCCCTTCTTCCTTACCCACAGGCCGTGCACCCAGACTAAAAAAATAAATCTTGGTTTCCCAGGCTCCCTTGCAGCTAGGCACGACCACATGGCATATTTCTGATTGATGAGATAGACATAAGGAATCTACTGGGAAGAACTTCTGGGAAAACTATTGTTTTCCTATTAGCACAAGATATGTTGAAATCAGAGTCAGCAGAAGTGCCTGGTCCCCTTCGCCTTCCTTCTTCCTCCTGCCTGGGACAGGGACCCAGCACCTGGAGGGCAGAGGGCCGTCTATGACCGTAGTGGCCAAAGTCACAAAGAGAGAGAGTACGTGTTCCAGTAGGCAGCAGCCTGCACCATCTAACACTGCGCTTCTGTCACCCGAGAGTAATGAAACTCATTTCTTATTTAAGCCACTGTGAGTAGGAGCTGGACGCAATCCCGACTGATCACTGTGTGCTCCATTTTCATTTAAAGGAGAAAAGGGAGAAAAATTATGTGTGTGCATGAGTATGCTCAGTTATAGAAGCATAAAGATGTTGAAGGATACATATATCGCCATTAACATTCAGAGTTTGTTGTTGGTTTGTTTTTTTGAGACAGGGTTTCACACTGTTGTCCGGGCTAGAGTGCAGTGGCACCATCATAGCTCACTGCAACCTCCAACTCCTGGGCTCAAGGGATCCTCCTGCCTCAGGCCCCCGAGTACCTGGGACAGCAGGCGAGTGCCACCATGCCCAGCTAATTTTTAAATTTTTTGTAGAGACAGGGTCTCGCTATGTTGCTCAAGCTGGTCTTGAACTCCTGGGCTCAACTGATCCTCCCACTTCAGACTCCCAAAGTGCTAATATTACAGGCGTGAGCCACTGCACCTGGCCAACATTGACAGTTAATATCAAGGTATAGGACTGAAGGCAATGGAGAGATTATGACATTTTAATTTTTACTCTATGTGGTTTTTACATTGTTAACAGAAAACATTTCTTAATGTGATAAAGTATAATAGGCCAGGCATGGTGGCTTACACCTGTAATCCCAACACTTTGGGAGGCTGAGATGGGAGGATTGCTTGGGCCCAGGAGTTTGAGGTTGCAGTGAGCTATGATTGTGCCACTGCACCCTAGCCCTGGGTGACAGCCCAGACCCTCGTCTCTTAAGAAAGAAAATATATATATATACACACACAAAATATAATAATGTCCCAAAACTTTATAAGAAGAGAGGAAGAGGCCAGGCGCAGTGGCTCACGCCTGTAATCCTAGCACTGTAGGAGGCCAAGGTGGGTGGATTGCTCAAGGTCAGGAGTTCGAGACTAGCCTGAGCAAGAGCGAGACCCCGTCTCTACTAAAAATAGAAAGAAATTAATTGGCCAACTAAAAATACATATAGAAAAAATCAGCCGGGCATGGTGACGCATGCCTGTAGTCCCAGCTACTTGGGAGGCTGAGGCAGGCGGATTGCTTGAGCCCAGGAGTTTGAGGTTGCTGTGAGCTAGGCTGATGCCGCGGCACTCTAGCCCCGGGCCACAGAGTGAGACTCTGTCTCAAAAAAAAAAAAGAAGAGAGGAAGAAAGAAGAAGAGTGCAGCAGTGTTCGGGTTTTACCTGCTGTCACCGGACCCCAGTGACGGGGTTGGTGCTGTGCAGTGGGGGGGCAGCAGGCCTGGGGAGACCGAGGATGTGGGGCAGGAATCGGCGGAGCACTGCAGTTTGAGCCCACGCGGCCAGCTCTGCAGGCCCCGGGGTGGAGGGTCTGGCCCCAGCCCCAGCAGGCTAACATAGCAGGTACCCAGGAGACCATCAGAGCCCTGCCTGGGGATGTAAGCCCCAGAGGGGCAGGTGCAACCTGGCAGAGGAGGGAAGTGGCCCGGGGAAGCTCTATGGGAAGCTTTGTCCAGGGCAGGGGTATGCAAAGCGGGGGCCCTGTCCTGTGGTGTACAGCAATGAGGCCAGGGGAAGGACAGCTGTGGCATGTGGCCTCAGGCTCCCCAGAGATGGGTCCTCAGCCTCAGGACTGGGGCCCCGGTGCCCTCCCTGCTCCGAGGGCCTGCGCTTGCAGCTGAGCGGGGCTGGGGCACGCAGGAGCCCGCTGTCTAGCCCAACTGCAAACAGAATCGTGCGCTTGGCCGTGCACATGATCTGCGCCTCCTTGGTCAGCAGCTCTTGCCACCCTGAGCCTTCATGGCGCCTGCCCTGTGCCAGGCCCCTGTGCAGCCACAGGGTGGCGGTGGGGGTGGGGACGACAGCACTGCTGGCCTGATCCTGTTTCCTCTCTTGGGGCAGCCAGGGGTTTCCTGTCTTTCTGGCTGTCTGAGTCGCTTCCTCATTTATCTCTGGACATCTTGCAGCAGGTGCCTGGATTGCTTCTGCTCTTGGAAACTCAGACAGGCTGGGACTGAGCATAGAGCTGCGGGGACTGTTCAAAGGAGAGAGAATGCAGGGAAAGGGCAGTTGAGCTTCGCAGGGCCCAGCTAGGTTGTGGGGGAGCCCGGGGAGGGAAGCGGCCACAATCCTGAAACCGGGTCTGACTGTTGTCCCCCAGCGCCCAAAGGCCTTCTCTCTGCAGCCTTGGCACAGGGACCAAGTGAGATTATTAACGGAGTCGTGGCTCCTAAGGTAGGGTCGCCAGATAAAATACAGGAAGCCTGGTCAAATGCGAACTTCAGCTGAACAACAAAAAATATTTTTAGTACAAGTTATGTCCCAGATATTGCAGGGAACGTACTGGTACTGAAGAATGATTTATTGTTTATCTGGAAGTCAAATTTAACTGAGCATCCTCTATTTTTTTGTGCTAAATCTGGCAACTTGGTCATAAGATGGTTCAGCTTTCAAAGTTCTAATCAGATTTCCCAGAAAGGAAAGACAGGGAGGAGGAGAAAGAACAAAAGAAAAGAACAAAGCACCCGCTGAGGAACAGTGGGGAGGCCTCCTCCCCTGGGCCCAGAGACTGATGCCCCAGGAGACTGCGCTGGGCTGGGAGGTGCCATGGCTGGCTCAGCCGCCCACTTCCTGCAGGTCACCCTGGGCAGAGGCTGTGCTTCCCCCGGGCCCTGGCACCTCCAGGCTGAAGATCCAGGCTCTGGTGTCCCTGTCCTCAAGCATTGTCCATTCATTGCACTGCCCCCGACCCCCGTGCCCCATCTGTGTGCAGGGCCCAGCCCCTGGGCCCCTGAGCAGCTGGCTGGCAGGAGGATACAGCCTCGTAAACAGATCCCCGCGGTCCACCAGGGATAGAATTTCTGCTTCCTCCTTCAGACAGAGTCACTCAGTCCCCTCTGGGCCCTGCCCCGGCCCTCTCCCCTGTGCCAGCAGCCACTCAGGGATCAGCAGGGGCTGTCTGTGGACGGCATTGCCTGCGATGACACTCACATATTACACAGCAGTGGCACTGCCATCATCACCAAAATAAAAAGCCCTCCAGGCAGCTACCTCATTCCACTTCTGCTTCCAAAGTCGTAGCAGTGAGCTTGGTGAACAGGACAGTGTTGTGGGGGGACTTGCTTTTTCCCGGACCTGCTGGGGTGGTTGGGTTGAGACAAGCTTGGATCTCCCAGAAGATCCCCAACAAGTGTCCAGGGGCTTCGGGTCACCTGGGTGGGCCAGGGACCAGACTGGGGTGGGAGTCTGCATGGTAGGCTGAGGGTGGTGTGGTCAATATATCTGCTTTTCCCAGCATGGGTGGGTGGTGGGAAAAATGGAAAGAGGAATTTGACTTTGATGACCAGTGGGTGACTTAGAAGCCACCACTTTCCACTCAGTCGCAGAGTGCTTTGAAAGATCCTTTCTTAGTTCATAGCAGGATGCTTGGGTTTTCACACGCACGTGTGAGATGGGCCTCCCTCAAACCCACATTAGCCATCAGACATGAAAAAAAAAGCAGAAAAAAAGTGTTGAAAAATATTTTTTTTTGGCCAAGCATGGTGGCTCACACCTGTAAGCCCAGCACTTTGAGAAGCCAAGGCAGCAGGATGACTTGAAGCCAAGAGTTCAAGACCAGCCCGAATACCACAGTGAGACCCCCATCTTTACAAAAAATAGAAAAATTAGCCAGGTGTGGTGGTGTGCACCTGTAGTCCCAGCTTCTCGGGAGGCTGAGGCAGGAGGATCACTTGAGCCCAGGAATCTGAGGTTGCTGTGAGCTATGATGATGCCACTGTACTCTATCCTGGACAACAGAGCGAAATGCTGTCCAAAAAGAAAGAAAAAATTACTGTAGCATAATCTACATAACACCTTTACCATTTTAACTATTTGTAAGTGTACAATTCAGTGGCATTGTTGTGTATTCATCACCATCATTTATTTCCAGAACTTTTTCATCATGCCAAATGGAAACTCTGTACCCATTAAATAACCCCCCATTCCCTCTCTCCTAACCCCTGTAACCTCTGTTCTACTTTCTCTCTCTGTGAGTTTACCTATTCTGGATGCCTCTTATAAATGGGCTCATTCAACATTGGTCCTCTATGGCTTATTTCACGTAGCAATGGGCGTATGGCCTTTTGGAAAGACAACATGATTACTTTTACCTCCTGGCTCTGATGGGCAGCATAAGTGTCTTAGCCTTGCTAGAAGGAAAATACCATAAACTGGATGACTTATAAACAGTAAGTATTTATTTCTCATAGTTCTGGAAACTGGGAAGTCCCAGATCAAGGTGCAGGCAGATTTGGTGTCTGGTAAGGGGGCCGTTTCTCATAGATGATGCTTTTTTGCTATGTCTTCAAATGGTAGAAGGACAAACAAGCTCCCTTAGATTCCTTTTATTTATTTACTTATTTTTAATCTTTTAATAGAGATAAGGTCTCGTTATGTTGCCCAGGCTGGTCTCGAACTCCTGGCCTCAAGTGATCCTCCCGCCTTCCCGCCTTGGCCTCCCGAGGTGCTGGGATTCCTGGTGTGAGCTGGATCCTGAGGCACCCTGGGAGATAGAGGAGTGAGCTGTTGGGGCCGGGCCTCTGATGTCAGAGTGGGGCCTGTGGGTTTCCCCCTGGGCACAGCGGAGGCCGGCAGGGCTGTGCTTAAGCAGGTACCGTGCTGTCAGAGTCGGGGAGGAGGACATCATCTTCTCACTGCCTCATTTTTTTTTTCACATGCTAATTTCTTAATATCTGTGAGCCAAGCCCAGTGCTATTATTGGGACTGTGACAACACCTCTAACAGTTTTTTTGGAAATGTGTGTGCGTGTGTGTGTGCGCGCGCACACGCCTGCGACTCTGGCCCTTCCAGCTGTGACCTCCTGTTTATGTGGGAGGTCTGGGCTGAGCAAACCTGAACTAGCTGGTAGTTGGTACCCATTTCTTTTTTCCTTTTCAAATGGATTTCTATTATTGTCTTTCAAACATGCCAGGGAAGAGCCAGAAGAGAAGCCCCCCCAGCTCTCCCCCAACCCCATGGCTGCTGAGTCCAGAATTCACGCTGGGGCAGCGCGTGGTGGCCCTCGCTCTGAGTCCTGCCTTGGTGCGTAATCCTTCCTGGTTGTGTAACCCTGGATGCAGCGAACCTCTGACTCTTCATGTGTGAAATGAAGGAATAATATTTACTTTGCAGGGTTGCGGGGATTAACAGTGCACACAAAAGGTCTTACATAATGGCTGTGACACCGTAGACATCCAGTATATGGTAGTTATTCAGTAGTTATTTTCACTATTATCTGCAAAAGTGCAGGCAAGGCGGAGTGGTTTTGCTACCTCCTGCAGTGGTGTCCTCTGCCGCTCCCCCAGAGCTTATCCTAGATTCTGTTTCCTGCCTGTCGGGTGGGCTGTTGCGGGGACATTGATGTTGCACTATAGGTCTTTTGGAGTCCAAACACGTGACCAGAAGCCGAGAGCTCTCATTTTTTGCTTCTCATGGAGACTGGTGTGGTTTTTTGTTTTGTTTTTTGAGACAGAGTCTCGCTCTGTTGTCTGGGCTAGAGTGCCGTGGCATCAGCCTAGCTCACAGCAACCTCAAACTCCTAGGCTCAAGCGATCCTCCTGCCTCAGCCTCCCAAGCAGCTGGGACTACAGGCATGCGCCACCATGCCCGGCTAATTTTTTTATATATAT
>CAUYMX010105873.1:0-17146 GCA_963573855.1 Lepilemur septentrionalis | reverse complement strand
CTGTCTCTCCACAACCTTGCCAGCATTTGTTGTTCTAGGATATTTTTGATAGAGGCCAATCTCACTGGGGTTAGGTGGTATCTCATTGTGGTTTTGATTTGCATTTCTCTAATGATTAGAGATGTTAAACATTTTTTATATATGTTTCCTGGCCATTATTCTGTCTTCTTTGGAAAAGTGTCTGTTCATCTCCTTTGCCAATTTATTCATGGGGTTGTTTGATTTTTTCTTGTTAATTCTTTTGAGTTCTAGGTAAATTCTTGTTATCAGACCTTTATTGGAAGTATAGAGAGCAAATATTTTCTCCCACTCTGTAGGTTGTCTATTTGCTCTAGTGATAGTTTCTTTGGCTGTGCTGAAGCTTTTTAATTTGATCAGGTCTCATTTATTTATTTTTGTTGCTGCGGTAATTGCACTGGGGATCTTCTTCAAGAATTCTTTGCCTAGGCTGATGTCTGAAAGGGTCTTCCCAACATCTTATTCTAGGATTCTTATGGGTTCATGCATTAGGTTTAGGTCTGTTAACCATCTTGAGTGTGTTTTTGTGAAAGGTGAGAGGTATTGATCCAGTTTCATTTTTCTACATGTAGCTACCCTGTTTTCCCAGCACCATTTATTGAAAAGAGATTTTTTCCCCCAATGTACATTTTTGTTTGTTTTATCAAATATTATATTACCATATGCAGATGGTTTCATCTCTGGATACTCAGTCCTGGTACAAAGATCAATGGTTCTGTTCTTGTGCCAATGAAAAGCTGATTTGATTATTATTGCTTCATACTACAACTTGAAGTCTGGAAGACTGATGCCTCCCAGTTTGTTCTTTTTGCTTAAGATTGCTTTGGCTATACGAGGTCTTTTCTGGTTCCATACAAAGTGAAGAATTATTTTTTCTAGTTCTGTAAAGAATGATGATGGTATTTTGATGGGGATTACATTTATTCTGTATATCACTTTAGGTAATATTGACATTTTAACAATATTGATTCTACCAATCCATGAACAAGGTCGATTTTTCCATCTTTTCCATCTTCTACAATTTCCTTTTTTAGTGTTTTGTAATTCTCGTTGTATAAGTCTTTCGTATCTTTTGTTACATATATTCCTAGGTAGTTAGTTTACTTTGGGGCTATAGTAAAAGTTATTGCATTTTTGATTTGAGTTTCAGCTTGACTGTTTTTGGCGTATGTGAATGCCTCTGATTTGTGTATATTAATTTTATAACCTGAGACTTTACCAAATTCATTTATCAGATCTGGGAGTCTCTTGGAAGAGTCCATGGGATTTTCAAGATACAATATCATATCAGTGGTGAAGAGTGAGAGTTTGATCTCATCTGTATCCACTTGGTTGCCCCTAATACCCCACTCTTGCCTGATTTCTATAGCTATGACTTCGAGCACAATGTGGAATAGAAGAGGAGAAATTGGGCATCATTGCCTAGTTCCGGTTCAAAGAGCCAATGGTTTCAGTTTTTCCCCATTTAGTGTGATATTGGCCATGAGTTTGTCATAAATGGTTTTGTTAATTTTAAGATATGAGTCACCTATTCCTATTTTGTTTAGAGTTTTTATAATAAAGGAGTGTTGGACTTTGTCAAATGCTTTTTCTACATCTATTGAGAGAATCATATGGTCTTTGTCCTTGCTTTTATTTATGAGGCAAATTGTATTTATAGATTTGTGTATGTTGAACCAGACTTGCATCCCTGGAATAAAGCTCACCTGGTCATTGTGAATTATTTTTTTCATATACTGTTGAATTCTATTTGCTAAAATTTTGTTGAGGGTTTTTGCATCTATATTCATGAAGGAAATTGGTCTGTAATGTTCTTTTTTTTTGTTGCGTGCTTTCCTGTTTTTGCTATTAAGGTGATATTGGCTTCATAAAATGAGTTAGGAAGTATACCATCCATTTCTATGTTGTGGTATAATTTCTGTAGTATAGGTTTGAGTTCTTCTTTGTACATTTGGTAAAACTCTGAGGTGTAGCCATCTGGTCTGGGCGTTTTCCATTTTGGGAGGTTATTAATTACTACTCCAATTTCTGAGGTTGAGATTGTTCTGTTTAGAAATTCTGTTACCTCCTTGGTGAACTGAGGTAGATTGTATGTTTCCAGGAGTCTGTCCATTTCCTACTCATAATGTAGTTTTTGTGCATATAGTTTTTTATAATGATCAAAATTAATGTTTTGTATTTCTGTAGTGTCTGTTGTGATGTCTCCTTTTAAATTTCTGATTGAGTTTATTGGAGTCCTTTCGCCTTGAGTTCTTGTCAATCTAGCCAGAGGGCTATCAATTTTGTTTACCTTTTGGAAAAACCAGCTCCTGGTTTTGTTGATCTTCTGTATAATTCTTTTGTTCTCAATTTCATTTATTTCTGCTTTGATGTTTGTTATTTCTTTTCTTCTCCTACGATTGGGATTGGTTTGCTCTTCTTCTTCTAATTCTTTGAGTCTATTCATTAGGTTGTCAATATCTAAGTTTTCTGTTTTTTGGATGTCAGTGTTTATTGCAATTAGTTTTCCTCTTAGATATGCTTTTGCTGTATCCCACAGGTTTTGGTAACTCGTGTCTCTGTTATCATTTATTTCAGAGAAACTCTTGATTTCCCCCTGAATTACCTCCTTGACTCAAGTGTTTTTCAGTAATAAATTGTTTAGTTTCCATGAATTTGTGAAGCAGTGAGAGTTTCTGTAATAATTGAACTCTGATTTTATACCTCTATGGTCAGAGTGGACACATGATATAATTTCAATTTTTTTTAATTTGTTGAGATCTGATTTGCGGGCCACTATGTTGTCAATTTTGGAGAATGTTCCATGGGATGCTGAGTAGAATGTAAATTCAACTTTATCTGGGTTGAATGTTCTGTAGAGATCTGTCAGATTTTTTTTTGTTCAAGAGCTCTGTTTAATTCCATTACTTCTTTGCTCATTTTCTGTTTGGAGGATCTGTCCAGTTCATTGAGTGGAGTGTTGAATTCCCCTGCTACTATGGGAGTATTGGTTAACATGTTATTAAGGTCAGACAAGGTTTGCTTTATGTAATTAGGTGCTCCTACATTGGGTGCATAAATATTAAGAATAGTTATATCTTCTTGTTGGATCTTCCCTTTCACCATTATAAAGTGGCCTTCTTTATCATTTTTTACTTTTGCTATTTTAAAGCTTATGTTATCTACAAATAGTATAGCTCCACCTGCTTTCTTTTGCCTTTTGTTTGCCTGAATGATAGTTTTCCATCTGTTGACTTTCAGCCGGAAGGCATCTTTGTGGGTTAAATGAGTGTCCTGTATACAGCAGATACTGGGATTGTGGATTTTTTGTCCAATCTGCCCGTCTATTTCTCTTCAGAGAACAGTTTAAGCCATTTACATTCCTTGAAAGGATTGAAATTTGAGGAAGATTTCCATTAGTATTGTTGGGTAAATTCCAATTGCTTGGTTTTGCTCCTTGTGCTATCATGTAGTTCAAGTTCTAGCCTTTACCTCTATGAAGGTTTTACATTGAAGAGTGCCTATTGCCCTGTTCGGTTTTAAAGGCAGGTCTGAGTACTTCCTGTAGGGCTGGTCTGTTCTTTACGAATTCCATCAGAGAATGCTTGTCTGAGAAGTACTTTATTTCACCCTCATAGATGAAACTTAATTTTGCTGGGTAAAGAATTCTAGGTTGGGCTTTATTGTGTTTTAGAAGATTAAGGATAGATCCCTAATCCCTTCTGACTTGTAGGATTTCAGTTGAGAAGTCTGTAATTAGTCTGATAGGCCAGCTATGTTGCTTATTTTTTTGGTTTTGTGTGTCTGCATGGAGGATTTCTTCTTTCGTATTTACTTTGGAAAGCCTAATAACCATGTGACGAGGTGAGTGACTTTTTATGTTGGGTGTCCCAGGAGTTCTGTGTGCTTCTTGTGTCTGAATGTCAAGATTTCCACCCAGGCCCAGCATATTTTCCTCCAGTATTCCGTGAAATAAGTTTACCAGCCCTTGTGAATGTTCTTCTTCTCTCTCTGGTATCCCCATCAATGTGAGGTTTGGGTTTTTCACATAATCCTACACTTCTTGTAAGCTTTGGTCTTGACTTTTGTTTCTGTGCTCCGTTTCTTCTTCTGATTTGTTTAGAGCGTAGGCGTAAACATCAAGCTCTGAAAAGCACTCCTCTGCATGATCCATCCTGTTTTTAAGAATTTCCACTGAGTTTTGGAGTTCCTCGAATGTTTCCTTCATTGCCAGGATTTCTCTTTGGTTTTTCTGCATTATTTCAATTTCTTTGGAGAATTTTTCATTCATTTCCTGAATCATTCTTGTGGTTTCTCTATGTTGGGAATCAATTTTCTCTTCAATTCCATTTAGTTTTCTAACAATCCATATTCGGAATTCTTCCTTTGTCTGTTTAGTCGTATTTTGAAAATTGCTGTCAGTTTGTGATAATTGAATATTTTCCTTTGGAGGTGACTTTTCTCTTTGATCCTTCATGTTTCCTATGAACTTTTTCTGGTTCGTTCTCATCTGGGTACTTTGTCAAGGAATGAAGGTGCTGGGGCTGGATTATAAACTGAATTTTGGGGTTCCAAAGGAATGATCCTAGGCAGAGATGGGGAGATGTGCTCTGGTTCTGTATTGTCTTAGAGGAGTTTGAGCCTGCTGGGTTATCTTTCACCTGATGTCTTCACCTTATGCTTGCAGAGTTCAGTGAATTTCGGACCCTTGCTTAGACACCCAGGGGTTAGATCACTCTTGTGAGTGCAAGTCTGCTATCCATCACTAGATTGAGGTGAGAGGCACTATGTTAGGATATGTATTTACTCTATCTTTTGTTGCTTGTGGTTTGTGGGGAGGAGTCAGTGATCAAGGAATTCCAGAGCCTTTGTATTGCGCTCTAGGCCTCCAAATAGAATATACTGATATCTAAGTCTTTGGGGAATGTCCTGCCACTCCCAAAGGTTCCTAGAGTCCTGTTACTACTTTAGGTGGGGTGAGAGGAGCAATAGGTATCAGTAATTCCAAGAGAGAATACATCAGAGGTTGCTTGACCTGTAATTAGGGGAGAGCTGATAATGTGTTATTCAGAAATCTTTCATCACTCTTGCAGAGGAGCTCCTGGTGGTGGGGAGTTAATTGGTGCAATTACTCAGGATTATCATTGAGATTTTTCCATCCCGAACCACAGGAGCATAAGTTGGCAACAGTCTCGGTGCCAAGGGTAAGCCCTTGTCTTCTGTTTTCATCAGGAGATCAAAACCACCCCACTGTACCGTGGTATCTACTTTTGTTACTCTGTCCCTCCAAGGATGGGGTTTATCTAATTGGTATGAAGTGAAAACCTCAGGGCTGTTGTAGGCACCCTGCCCAAGGCCGCTGAGGGACACACCAGATAGTGGCCTGCCATGCTGCTCTGCTCCTGCAGAGGTGGAGTCAGGATCTTGGGTAGGAAATAGCAGCGGCCTGGTCACAGACAAGGGCCTTCCGCATCTCAGTTCGGTCTCAGCCCTGAAAGTGGTCTCCCTCACCACTCTGCGCTTCCTCCTTTAGCTGGAGGCCCAAGGTACCAAGTCACAGCAACTAGGTGACCTTGGGACTCCGCTTGGATAGCAGTCTTGAAGAGCTGATACTATACCATTTCAGGAGAGGGATCTGGCCCTTTGATACAAAACAGGCCAGCAGTGGATAATAAGTGAAGAGGAAGTAGCAGGCCAGCCTTCGATTTCAGCTTAAAAGTGGCTTTTTTTTTTTTGCAACTCCGCCCAGGGATGGAGTCTGTCGCTCTGGTTAGAAACAGCTGCCCAAGTCACAGGAATGTGTGGGTGGTACTTTTGCCCCTGGTCCCAGCTGGAAAGGCAGCCTCCTTGGCAGCTCTGCCCTGCTAAGGCAGGTTCTTATCTTTTGGGGGAAACACAGATGTTTGGGAGGAACAGGGGACTGCCCAAGTCCACCAGGGAGCCAGCCCCGAGAGCACTCACTCCCCCTTTCCAGTCCTTTCACTGGCAGAGCTTGAGCCCCCTGAGGTCTCCAGACTGCTCGCCAGGAGGGCACTCACTCCCCCTTTCAAGTCCCTTCACTGGTGGAGCTTGAGCCGCCCGAGTTCATGAGACTGCTCTCCAGAACAGCACTCACTCCCCTTTCCACTCCCTTCCCTGGCAGAGCTTGAGCCACCCGAGTTCACCAGGCTGCTCGCCAGAATAGCACTCACTCTGCCTTTCCTGTCCCTTCACCGGTGGAGCTTGAGCCACCAAAGTTATCTAGGCTCACTCACTCTGAGCCCACCCCCACTCAAAGGGTCCCCACACAGCACACTGGAGAGTTCAAATTGCTTTCCACTCCTGTATCCTCTCCAAACCGCCTGCTGACTTGTGTTACCTCTTCGCACTGCCTTCAGGCACTTGCCTGGCTGCATGGGTGTGGAGTTCGATGTAGGAAGAATCATCCCCCTGTGGGAGAACACACACTGTCCCGGCCGGCCAGCCGCTACGTGCAGCCGGCTTGCACTTTACCCCCAACTGTATAACTCGCACTCTCGGAACTTTGCAGCAAATTCATGGAGTCACTTTTTTCCTTTTCCCAGCACTGCTTGTTCCTTGTTGTTTCTCTGCAGATGCAAGAAGCTGATCCTGTGGGGATGTTATTCACTCACATGTTGTTGACCACTTTCTTCATTCCTACTCTGAGAGCAGAGAGCCAGGAGGTCATCCCTAGTCTGCCATCTTCCACAATCTTCAGAGCTCTCTTTCAAGCACAATATATCTTCCTAATAATTACTCTTGGGAAGTAAGCACTTATCCAAAGTCAGATCAGCTTTAGATCCATAAAAAAAGTGGGACTATGCCAGAATATGCCAGAATCAAATGAATTTAGAGGGGTAATAGGAATAGCAAACAGAGGCATAAGATACCTCCACACCCTCATACTGTTAATTCTATTCATATTCAAGTAATATTATTTAGCTTCTATTTATGCTAGAGAGTAGACTTGGTGCTTTAAATGGATGTTTGAATCTAATTGTAATAATTTTTAAAGGTAACTGTTTCCATCATCACCATCATCATCCTCATCCTTGTGATTGTCAGTTTGTGAGTCAACATGGCTAGGTTGTAGTACCCACTTATTCAATCAAACACTAATATAGGTGTTGCTATGAAGGTAATTTTTATATGTCATTGTCATTTACAATTGGTTGATTTTTAAGTAAAGGATATTACCTCAGTAACATAGGTGTATTTCATCCAATCAGTTGAAAGGCCTTAAAAGTAAAAATTGAGATTTTTCTGAGGAAAAAGAAATTCTTCCAGCGGTCTCACTGCAGAGAAAAGGCAAGTGGGAGAGGCAAAATGGCAGATGAGAAACACCTCCAGCCAGAACATCTCATCAAGAAGGAGAAATTTTAGATGAAAGAGAAAAAAGCAGACAAACATAGATGAGGGTCAAAAGGATGGGTGTCTGAACCTACAGGACACTCCACAAAAAGAGGTTGCAGAACAAAACTAGAAGGAGAAAGACACTGGAAGGGATTAAGTCCGGAGATACTTAGAGACCAGCAAGAAGGATAGTGGAGTGGTTAAAATTCCCCTCTCTTGCATCTTGGACTGCTGGTGGACTCCTGAGCTGCTGGAGAGACTTGCCAACATCAGCCCAGAGACTTCTGCTGCCAGTGAGTGTAGGGCCTCTTGCAGACAGGGCACCATGCTCCCGGGTCCCTCGGGGTGCCTCCCACCCCACAGATGCAAGCCAGTTGACAGGTGCCTTATTGCTTCTCTACCCACTGGAAGACTTTGTTCTACTTGGGGGGACCTCAACTCCTCAGGATCGATCCTTCTCATCCCTACACAGTCATTTCCCAAATCTGGCCCAGTCCGCAGGGGCCACAGGGGTCCAGTGAGTCCCAGGAGATCTGTGGGACTCCAGAGCCCAGTCATTTTGGGAGGACTGCCTCCCAGAGAGAGGGTTAGAGACTACCAGTGTTCAGTCCTTCCTCTACCTGGTCCTTCATTCTCCCCTTCCCTTCCCCTACCTGCCACTGCTGAGAGCGACAATTTAGCCACCTCCTGGAGGCATCCACAGGGAACATGGGGCTCTGACCTTTCCTTTTGGGGCCCTGGATTGGACTGAGTGGTACTTGGACTGTGAGCTCCCTACCTGATGGCACATCGTGGTGCTACTTGCCCAGTGACTCCAGCAGAGTTGGGCAAACCCAGAGGCAGAAGGACATTGGTCCAGCTTCGGTACACTGTGGGTGACTTGGGATCAGCATTCTTCTCCTTAGCATGGTCAGGGATTGATCTCCAGGCCCAGGGGACAGGCCTGTAGACCATATACTATACACCCAGGTCTGAATGGAATTGCCTGGGGGCACAGAAGAGATATTTGCAAATTAGTCTACTGAGGTGTGTGTCCCTTCAGGAGCAGATCAGAGTGGGTCCTAGCTGAAGGGTGCTCAAGGAGCATCTGTCCTTCTGTGGGAGGGCCATGCTCTCAAATCAGGCCATGATTCTGGGCAGGGAAACTCCTGGCCTGCATCATAGTCATAGGGAAGCTCACCTGGCTTGAGGTCCTGCCTGCCAGCACAGGCATGGGAAAAATTGCAGAATAGGGGAGGGTGGAAAGGAATGAAACCTGTTCCAGACTGCCAGACTGTGGGTCTCAGAGAGCCCCACTCAACCAGGGCCACTTCAGCCCATCCCTGGCAACTTTGCTCAGAGGTGGGGAAAACAGACTTTTGATCCCTGCTAAAAGCATTTATGGAAATGGATGGCAGGATCACCCAACCCAGCCCTGCCCAGCCCCACTCTGCCACCTGCCCCTGCTAAGGTGGAGAATAAGGATACACCTGGAAGTCCCAAGGCCCCACCTACCACCTGAGGCACTAGAGATCTTCTCCAGAGGAATTAGACCTGGTTGTAGGACCCCAAAACAGCATTGCGCTTGTTCCTCCTGGCAACTACCACCTACTGACAGGGAGGTAAATTTGCACACCCTTTTACTACATTTACTGACTCATCCATCATACAGGATGTGATTGATTCTCACCCACAAGTACCACCTATTAGCTTAGAGACTAAACTGGCCATGTCATTATCAAACCAAAAATCCAAAGGTGAGAAGCAACAGCTGCTCCAGATGTGAAGGAATCAGTCAAAGAACACTGTAAGTATGAAGAATCAAACAAAAGACACACCCAAAGGGAACACTAGCTCTCTAGCAATGGATGCCAACCAAAATCAGAACATTGAAATGAGAGATGGAGAATTTTGAACATGGATTGTAAGAAAACTCAATGAAATGGAAGAGCAAATAGATATCCAATGCAAAGAAACACCAAAAAAATACAGAAAATGAGTGAAAAATTCATTAAATAAATTGAAATATTAAACAAAATGACACAGAATTTCTGGAAATGAATAATTTATTTGCAGAATTACAAAAACAGTGGAAAGCCTCAAAATAGGCTAGATCATGCAGAAAGAAGAATCTAAAGATTGAAGGCAACACATTTCAATTAAACAAATCAGTTGCAGATATAGAACAGAGAAATAAGAGAAAAGATCAAAGCCTACAAGAAATGTCAGATAATGTGAAGAGGTCTTACATAAGAACCCTAAGCATCCCTGAGGGTGAAGAAGAAAAAAATGCAAGCGTTGGATAAACTATTTGAGAATATAATAGAGGAAAATTTCCCTGAACTGGCTAGAAATCTAGATATTGAGGTGCAAGAAGCTCAAAAACTCCTAGAAGATTCATTGCAAACAGGAAGACACCATGACACACAATCATCATACTGGCCAAAATAAACATGAAAGAGGCCCTCCTATGAGCCATAAGGTGCAAGCAGCTGGAAACCTATAAAGGAAAACACATCAAAATAACTGCAGACTTCTCAACTTACAAGCCAGAATGAACTGGGGGGATTCCAAACTCAGTCTTCTCAAACAGAATAATACCCAGCATAGAATTTTGTGTCCTGAAAAACTAAGTTTCTTATATGAAGAAGAAATGAAGACCTACCCAAAGAAGCAAACACTGAGGGAATTCATCCAGACAAGACCAGCCCTCCAGGAAGTACTCAGAACAGTGTTACACACAGATCAGCATAATAGACACTCACCAGTGTAAAATCATCCAAAACCTAAATGTCACAAGCCAGATACCTCAATGGCTTAAGAGAAAAAATAAAGCAACAAAGTTCAACTCAACAGGATGAACAGAAATCTGCCCCACTTATCAATTCTCTCTATATTTGAATGGATTGAACTGCCCACTAAAGAGATATAGGCTGGCCAAGAGGATAAATATATATAAGCCAAGTATCTTCTGTCTTTAGGAAATACATCTCACCTACAAGGATGTATTCAGACAAACAATAAAGGGATGGAAAACAATAATCCGGGAAAGTGGAAACCAAAAGAAAGTTGGTGCATCAGTACTGATTTCAGATAACTAAGTTTTCAAATGAACAAAAGTAATGAACAAAGGTGGCCACTATATAATCTTGAAGGGTACAATTTACAAGAAGACATAACAGTTCTAAATATTTATGGACCTGACTCAGGTGCACTCAGATTCATAAATCAAACCCTACTTGATCTAAACATAATGCTGAACAGCAGCACTGTAATAGATAAGGACCTCAGCACTCCTCTTACAGAATAGGACAGATCTTCCAAACGGAAAATAAACAAAGAAACAATGGACTTAAACAGTTCTAGAACAAATGGGCCTGACTGATATTTACAGAACATCTACCCAAAAACAATTGTATATACATTTTTCTCATCAACTCATGGGGCATTCTCTAAGATTGACCATAACCTAGGCCACAAACCATGTCTAAACAATTTTTTTTTTTAAAATAGGAATTGTACCATGCATCTTCTGAGACCATAGTGGAATAAAATTAGAAATCAACTCCAACAGAAACATTCACCTCTACATAAAATCATGGAAACTAAACAACCTTTTCCTGAACAATTATTCAGTTAAGGAGAAAATTAAGATGGAAATAAAAAGATTCTTTGAAGTAAATGAAAAAGGAGACGTAAATTACCAAAATCTGTGGGAGACAGCTAAAGCACTCTTGAAAGGAGAATGCATAGCTGTAAATGCCTACATCCAAAAGACAAAGTCCACAAATTAGCAATCTAATGAATCATCTCAAAAACTGAAAAAGGATGAGCAAATGAACCCCAAACCTAGCAGAAGAAATAAAATAACAAAGATCGAAGCAGAACTAAATAAAAACAATACCCTCAAAAAACTATAAAGACCAATAAAACAAAAAGTTGGTTCTTTGAACAAAATAAACAAAATTGACATGCCTCTTGCTAGATTAACCAGAAGCAGAAAAGAAAGTACTCTAGTAAGCTCAATCAGGAATGAAAAACAAAAAACTACAACTGATACCACAGAAATACAAAGTTTCACCTATGAATGCTATAATAATCTCCATGCACATAAACTTCAAAACACAGAGGGAATGGACAAATTCTTAGAAACACACAGCCTCCATATGCTCAATCAGTAAGAAATAGAATTCCTGAACAGACAAATATCAAGTACAAAAATTCAAGCAGCAACAGAAAAACCTTCCTAAAAAAAAGTCCTGGACCGAATGGTTTCACATCCAAATTTCACCATACTAACAAAGAAGAACTGGTGCCTACCCTGCAGAAATTATTCCACAATATCAAGAAGGAAAGAATCCTCCCCAACATATTTTAAGAAGCCTACATTACCCTGATGTCAAAACCACGAAAGCACTCAAGGAAAAAAAAAAGAAAGAAAGAAAGAAAGAAAGAAAGAAAGAAAGAAAGAAAGAAAGAAAGAAAGAAAGCTACAGACAAATAACCCTTATGAATATAGATGCAGAAATTTTCAATCTTAGAAAACTGAATTGAGGTTCTTATAAAAAAAATCCATCAAAACCCGGTGGGATTCATCGTATAGATGCAGGGATGGTTCAACATATGCAAATATGTAAATGTAATTAACCACATACATAAAAGTAAAAAAAAAAACCATATGATCCTCTCAATAGATGTAGAAAAAGCATTTAACAAAATTCAGCACCCTTTTATGATAAGGACACTAGCCAAAATAGGCAAATATGGGACTTACCTACAAATGATAAAGGCCATAAATGACAAGCCATAGCCAATATCATCCTGAATGAGGAAAAATTTAAAGCACTTCCCTTAGAACTGGAGCCAGGCAAGGTCGCCCTCTACCACAACTTCTATTCAAAATACTGCTGGAAGTCTTAGCAAGAGCAATCACATAAAGATATCAAGGACATCGAATGGAAGCAGAAATTGTCAAACTATTGCTTTTTGCTGACAATATGTTCTTATATCTACAAAACCCTTATGATTCTGCCATGAGACTACTAGAATTGCTAAACAAATTTAGCAAAGTCTCAGGATACAAAATCAATGTACACAAATCAGTAGCATTTCTCTACACCAAGAACAGACAAACTGAGAACCAAATCAAAGACTCAATACCCTTTCACATTGCAACAAATAAAATAAAATACCCAGGAATACATTTAAGGAGGTTAAAGACCTCTATAGGGAGAACTACAAAACAGTGAGTAGGAAATAACAGAATATGTAAACAGGTGGAAATCTATACCATGTTCATTGTTTGGCAGAATCAACATTGTTAAAGTGTCTATATTACCCAAAGTGATCTATAAATTCAATGCAATCGCTACTAAAATACCAACATCATTTTTCAAAGATCAAGAAAAAAATAATTCTATACTTTGTATGGAACCAGAAAAGACAGCATATAGCCAAATCAACCTAAAGCAAAAAGAACAAATTGGGAGGCATCAATTTACCAGACTTCAAGCTATACCACAAGCATATAGTAACTAAAATAACATAGTACTGGCACAAGTACAGAGTCATAGACCAATGGAATAGAACTGAAAACACAGATATAAAATCATCCTCATATAGCCATCCCATCTTTGAAAAAGCAGACAAAAACATACACTGGGGGAAAGAATCCTTATTCAATAAATGGTGCTGGGAAAATTTGTTAGCCACATGTAGAAAACTGAAACAGGATCCACACCTCTCACCTCTCACAAAAATCAATTCATGGTCAATAATAAGCTTAAACCTAACACATGAAACTATAAGAATTCTAGAATAAAATGTTGGAAAAAACTCTTACAGACATTGGCCCAGGTGAATAATTTATAAAGAAACCCCAAAGGCAGTCATAGCAACAACAAAAATAAATAAATGGGACCTTATTAAATTAAAAAGCTTCAGTACAGCTAAGGAAATTATCAATAGAGCAAATAGACAACCTACAGAATGGAAGAATATGTTTGCTTTCTACACATCTGATAAAGGGCTGAAACAAGAGTCTATATGTAACTTAAGAAAATAAAACAATAAAACAATAAAAAATCAAACAACCCCCTCAATAAATGGGCAAAGGATTTGAACAGGAAGTTTTCAAAAAAAAAAAAACAACAAAATAATGGACAAGAAAAATGAAAAATGCTCAACATCTCTAATCATTGGTGTAATGCAAATCAAAACCATAATGAGATATCAGTTAACTCCAGTGAGACTAGCTTATATGAAAGAGTCCCCAAACAAGAAATATTGGCATGGATGCCAAAAGATAGGAACACTAATAAGCTGCTGGTGGAATGGCAAAATAGTACAACCTCTATGGAAAGTAATATGGAGATACCTTGAAGAGCTAAAAGTAGAACTACTATTTCTATCCAGCAATCCCATTACTGAGCATCTACCCAAAGATAAAAAAAAGACATTTTATAAGAAGGATATCTTCACCCGAATGTTTAGAGCAGCCCAATTCACAGTTAGAAAGATGTGGAAACAACCCAAGTGCCCATCAATAGATGAGTGGATAAAAAAATGTGGTATGTGTATAACATGGACACAGACACAGACACAAAAACAATGGTGATCCAGCACCTCTTGCATTATCCTGGATAGAGATGGAGCCCATTCTACTTAGTGAAGTATCACAAGAATGGAAAAACAAACACAACACGTACTCACCATCAAATTGCTATTAATTGGTCAACACTCTTGTGCACATATAGTAGTAACATTCACTGGGTGTTGGGCAGTTGTCAGGGGGCAGAAAGTGATGGATATCTTCATAGCTAATGTGTGTGGTGTGCACAGTCTGGGGGATGGATGCATTTGTATCTCTGACTTGAGTGGGGCAAAGACAATATATGTAATCTAAATATTTGTATCCTGTAAAGTGCTGAAATAAAAAGATTCACTGCAGCATCAATTTCTGCCCAATAATTTCTAGCCAACTGGCCTATTTGGATAACTGACTTTCCAGACCCACAATTACATAAACCAAATTCTTGAAATAAATTTCTTAAGTTACATGTGCATATGTGTGTGCATGTATTTGTATTTATCCATCTCCTTAGGTTTTTCCAGAGAACCATCACAGATAAAATCACCATTTTCAAAATTAGAAAACTAATATTCAGAAATTAGTTATTTTGCCCAAGACTACAGGGCTCATAAATGCAGAGGCAAAAACAAGAACTCATTTTATTGCCTAGAATTTCTTTTGCTATATGGGGTCTTCTCTGGTTCCATATGAAGCGTAAAATTATTTTTTCTATATCCGTGAAAAAATGATGTTGGTATCCTGAAAGGGTTTGCATTGAATCTGTAGATCACTTTTGGTAGTATAGACATTTCAACAATGTTGATTCTGCCCGCCATGAGCATGGTATGATTTTCCACCTGTTTACATCCTCTGCCATTTCCTTCTTCAGTGTTTCATAGTTTTCCCTATAGAGGTCTTTTATGTCCTTTGTTAAATATATTCCTAGGTACTTTATTTTCTTTGTTGCTATTGAGAAGGGTATTGAGTCTTTGATTTGGTGCTCAATTTTACTGTTACTGGCATATATGAATGCCTCTGATTTGTCTGTATTGATTTTGTATCCTGAGACTTTAATTCATTTATCAATTCAAGGAATCTTTTGATTGAATCCTTGGGGTTTTCTAGATATAAGATCATGTCAGCAAAGAGTGAGAATTTGATCTCTTCTGCCCCCATTTGGATACCCTTAATTTTGCTCTCTTGTCTGCATGCTATAGCAAGGACTTCCAGCACTATGTTGAATAGAAGTGGAGATAGTGGGCAAACTTGCCTTGTTCCAGTTCTAAGTGGGAATGCTTTCAATTTTTCCCTGTTCAGTATGATGTTGGTTGTGGGTTTGTCATATATGGCTTGTGTATCATTTTTAGGTAAGCCCCATCTATGCCTATTTTGTTAAGCGTTGTTATCATGAAAGGGTGTTGAATTTTGTCAAATGCTTTTTCTGCATCTATTGAGAGGATGATTGGTTTTCGTTTTTGCTTCTGTTTATATGGTGAATTACATTTATAGATTTGTGTATGTTGAGCCATCCCTGCATCTCTGGGATGAACCCCACTTGGTTGTGATGGATTATATTCTTGATAAGCTCCTGGATTCGGTTAACTAGGATTTTGTTGAGACTTTTTGCATCTACATTCATAAGGGATATTAGTCTTCGGATTTCTTTTTTTGCTGCATACTTTCCTGGTTTTGGTATCAGGGTTATGTTGGCTTCATAAAATATGTTGCAGAGGATTCCATCTTTCTTGATATTGTGGAATAATTTCTGCAGGATAGGCACCAGTTCTTCTTTGTAGGTGTGGTAAAATTCAGGTGTGAAACCATCTGGTCGGGGCTTTTCTTTTTAGGAAGGTTTTTTATTGCTGTTTCAATTTCAGTACTTGATATTGGTCTGTTCAGCAAATCTATATCTTCCTGGTTGAGCCTAGGGAGACCAGAGAAGACCTCACATAGCTAAAGCAATTCAAGGCAATAAAAACAAAATGGGAGGTATTAATTTTCCAGATGTTAAACTGTATTACAAGCTGTAGTAATTAAATCAGCTTGGTACTGGAACAAGAATAGGGATATTGACCAGTGGAACAGAACTGAGAACCCAGATATAAAACCATCTTCATATAGCCATCTAATCTTTGACAAAGCAGACAAAAACATACACTGAGGAAGTGAATCCTCATTCAATAAATGGTGCTGGGAAAACTGGATAGTCACATGTAGAAGACTGAAGCAGGATCCACACTTTTCACTTCTCACAAAAATCAACTCACGCTGGGTAACAGACTTAAACCTAAGATGTGAAACTATTAGAATTCTAGAGCAAAAACGTTGAAAAGACTCTCCTAGATACTGGCCTAGGCAAAGAATTTATGAAGAAGACCCCAAAGGCAATCATAGCAACAACAAAAATAAAGAAATGAGACCTGATCAAACTAAAAAGCTTCTGCACAGCCAAAGAAACTGTCGTGAGAGCAAACAGACAACCTACAGAATGGGAGAGCATTTTCACATGCTACACATCAGATAAGGGGCTGATAAGTAGAATCTATTTAGAACTCAGAAAAATCAGCAAGAAAAAAAATCAAACAACCCTGTCAAAAAGTGGGCAAAGGACATAAACAGAAACTTTTCAAAAGAAGACAGAAGAATCCCCAACAAATGTATGAAAAAATGCTCAACATCTCTAATCATCAGAAAAATGCAAATCGAAACCGCAATGAGATATCACTTATCTCCAGTGAAAATGGCCTTTATCAAAAAGTCCCAAAACGATAAATGTTGGCATGGATGCGGAGACATAGGAACACTCCTTTATTGCTGGTGGGACTGAAAACTAGTGAAACCTCTGTGGAAAGCAATATGGAGATACCTTAAAGCGATAGAAGTAGATCTAACATTTGATCCAGCAACCCCATTACTGGGCATCTATCCAAAAGAACAAAATACTCTTTATAAAAAAGACACCTGCACTCAAATGTTTATAGCCGCACAATTCACAATTGCAAAGATGTGGAAATAACCCAAGTGCCCATTAATGCATCAGTGGATTAATAAAATGTGGTATATGTATACCATGGAATAGTATTCAGCTTTAAGAAACAATGTTGCTATAGCACCTCTTGTATTTTCCTGGATAGAGCTGTAACCCATTCTACTAAGTGAAATATCCCAAGAATGGAAAAATAAGCACCACATACTCACCAGCAAATTAGTTTCACTGAGCAAAACCTAAGAGGACATGAAGGAATA
>CAUYMX010105872.1:0-11431 GCA_963573855.1 Lepilemur septentrionalis | reverse complement strand
CCACACATGAACCAATTTCTGTAGGGTAAAGATTCAAGTCTGACTGAAAGCCATTAATGACTGACTACAAACAACACACCCCTTAAGTTTGGCATCTCAAGCATGAGACTGACATTTCCTCCAACAATAGCAAATATCTGCACAATGAACACTTGTATCATGGATGAGAATGTCTTTGTAGATAAATGAATAGACAATTATTATTATATTTAGTTGGTTATGTTATTTTGGTTTCCAAATCCTGCCTTCTTTTCCAAGAGACACTTATTAGCAAATTAAGAGCCATACAGCTGATAATACTCATTTTATGTGCTTTTTTATTTTTTGGTTCTGTTATTATCATTAATTATTCTGTTTCACATTATATTTAATTGTCACATCATTTTGGGTATATATTTTTAAAGTAAATTATTAATGTATTCTCTCTAAAATACTCAAGATAATAATACCCTTAATGTTGAAAGAAAATAAGCCTACTGAGAAGAGAGCTTTTCTTCTTGTCTTTAAAAATGGGCATATTAGTCACTTTAAGAATGAAAGTCATAAGAGAGGAACTAGTGGTTTAGAACTGAGATGGGAGATGACAGGAAATCATTAGAAAAATCAATATGTTTAAATGATGAATGATCAAAGCATCATACTTCTAAGAAATGTACAAATATCAAATAAAGTAGTTTAGTTTTCAAAAAGCAGTATTATTCTCCTCCGTGGGGGTGGGGGGCATGGCATCAGGGTATGAAACATGGTAATAAGGGACCTAAAATAAAATTTAATGTTTTTCAGACAGTAAAAACAATACTGAGTTCTAGGAAAAAAGGAAAAATGTGATAGATGACACCATTCAATTTGAGAGTTTTGCTGATAGGAATGCATTATAAAATTTGTGTCTACACTTGTGTTTCTGCATATGCAATTAGCGGGACAAAGAAAGAAAGAAATCTAATTATGTGTCTACACAACACTGCTTTAAAAAATAAATTTAACATACATATATTGTAAATTGGCAATCCTAATACCTGGTACTTATCCAAAAGATATAAATAGAGATATAGCAGATTGAAACAGGGTCTGCACCTCTCACCACTCACAAAAATCAACTCACAGTGGATAGGAGACATAAACCTAAGGCATGAAACCATAAGCATTGTAGAACCTAATGTGGGGAAAAACTCTTACAGACATCAGCCTAGGCAAAGAACTTATGAAGAAGACTCCAAAAGCAATTAGAGCAACAACAAAAATAAGTTGAACCTGATCAAATTAAGAGGCTTCTGCACAGACAAGGAAACAATCATTAGAGTGAATGGACCACCAACAGAATGAGAAAAAATATTTGCATGCTGTACATCTGATAAAAGGGTGATAGTGAGAATCTATAAGAACACAAGCAAATCAACAAGAAAAAAATTACAAAAAACACTAAAAAGTGGGTAAAATACATGGACAGAAACTTTTCAAAAGAATATAGACTAATGGACAATAAACATATGAAAAAATGTCCAACATCTCTAATCATCAGGGAATTGCAAATCAAAACCACAATGAAATATCACAACTCCAGTGAGAATGGGTTTTATCAAAAATCAAATTAATAAAATATGGTGTATGTATACAATGGAATACTACTCAATTACAAAAAATGACAGTGATCTAGCACCTCTTATATTTTCCTTGATACAGCTTGAGCCCATCCTCCGAAGTGAAGTTTCACAAGAATGGAAGCATAAGCACCACATGTTCTCACCATCAAACTGGCACTAACTGATCAACACTAAGGTGCGCACACAGTAGTAATATTCTTTGGGTGTCAGGAGGTTGGGGATGGGTAAACTCACAACTAATGGAAGTGGTGAGCATTGTAGGAGGGAAAGGGCATGCCTCAAATCATGGTTTGGGTGTGACACAGTCATAACATGTAACCAAAATGTTTGTACCCCCATAATATCCTGAAATAAAAAAAAAAATCACAAAATAACAAATGTTGGCATGGATGCAGAGAGATAGGAATACTCATGCACTGCTGGTGAGACTGCAAACTAGTACAACCTCTATGGAAAGTAATATGGAGATACCCCAAAGAACTAAAAATAGAACTACCATTTGATATAGCAACCCCATTACTGGGTATTTACCCAAAGGAAAAAAAAAGACATTATATAATAAAGACATTTGCTCTCAAATATTTATAGCAGCACAATTCACAATTGCAAAGATGGGGAAACAACCCAAGTAAGTGCCCATTAACACATGAGTGGATTTTAAAAATGTGGTAGATGTATGCCATGGAGCCCTACTCAGCCATAAAAAATGGTGAACTAATACCTCTTGTATTAACCTGGATGGAACTGGAGACCATTCTTCTAAGTGAAGTATCACAACAGTGGAAAAAAAAAACACCACATGTACCCACCATTAAATTGGAACTAATTGATCAATACTTATGTGCACATATGGAAATAACATTCATTGGAAATTGGAAATCAAGCCAGTGCAAGAGGGGAGAAGGGGATGGGTAAATTCATACCTAACAGGTACAATGCACACTATCTGGGGGATGGCACACTTATAACTTTGACTCAAATGGTACAAAAGCAATTTATGTAACCAAAAGGTTTGACCCCTATATTCTGAAATCTAAAACAAAAACAAAAACAAAAAAAATTGACTGCTAACTGTGCAAGAGACTCCTTTTCCAGTTATGAGAAGGACAATCCAGGAGAGAGAGGTGAAGAGAGAATGTGCTGCCAATGCCCAGAACACTTCTCCCTACAAAACCCACCACCCAAGTCAGTCCTCCTCACTTGGGCAGAAATGAGTCACTGAGAAGAGCAGAAACAAGATTTTCATACTTCTTACAGGGTTTGGTTCCAAGTTTATACAGCTGGATAGAATAATGAAGAAAAGGGATAAATATTCCCCCACAAATTCATCTGCCCCAGATTTGTTTCAGAAAATCTCATCTATCTATAAAATAGACATTTATGAAAAACAGATTTATTAAAACTAACAATGGGGGAGGGGTTGTATTTATATTTTCTAAAATAGAGATTCATGCATATTTTTATTTTGCAAATTATTTTCATTTAAGCTCATGGAATTTGCTTTCCTCAGAACATTCAAAGTAGGAGCAATAAAGAAAGCCCAAGACCATGCTGATTTAATATAAAAATTTTATGGAGCATCTACTATGCAAAAAAAAAAAAAAAAGGAGAATACTGATATTTGTAGAAAATGTTCAGTGATTTAAGATTATGCAAAATACCTCCTGTACTATTTTGAAATCTGGCAAGTTATATTCGTTTTAATTGTGAAATTCTGAAAAAAGATCACTCACTGTTCAAATGGCAACGAAGACCCCAATGGTGTTAGTAATTGAGTATAATAACTTCTGGCATGCTATAGCAACAAAATTAGTAAGACACTCACTTGTGATGGATTGGGATGATGTAGCAGTGGAAGGTGAAATACTAGTTTATATAGTAATTCAGAATTGTAAACACTGTGAGGACAGCTATAGTGATAAGATTATGAGAGCATTGGCTTTATTCCAAAGCAGTTACTCTGTGAATGTCAGAAAGCATCTATGGCAATGTTTAAAGAGATCCTTATCTCTTACAGCAAGAGAGCAGATTGGGCTGAAATTCACACCCAGGATTTAATTGTAAAGGTAGCAAAGCCGCAAAGAAGACTGAACATACAACCTAACAGGGCTCTGAGGTTAAAGTTAGGGCTCATCAAAGGAGGACATACTACCTGTGATCTGAATTGAGGACATCAGAGCGACAAACAGAATCTTTGCTCTCCAGATTGCCTTGAACACAGGAGCCAGAAGCAGACCTCATCTCTGCACCAGAAAAAATGCTGGAGGGCTTATAAAAGACCATACCTAAAGAAGGTTACTTTAAAAAGAACGCTTGTTTTACTTTGCCTGTATTCCAGGCCTTCAAACCAATAATTATGGACAAGTTTCAACATAACCTGAACAGGAAAATATAACTCTTGTTTGGAGGGAAAGTAGCTCAATCACCAACATAATGGAAGGACCTGGTTGATGCACACGGGAAGGAACCTGATGGGCAGGCATAGGAGTGGATCACAAGGGTGAAGAGGGGAGATTATTGCCTGGGAGCATTCTTCCATGACACAGGACTTAATGTCTGAGCAAACACACCTGCAGCCTATCCTGATATGCTGGTGGGGTGGTGGCTCATCCAGAATACGAGGTAGAGACACTGCAACAGCCTCAGAAAGAGTATGACAAAGGAATTAAAAGATATAGGGAGGTGGGAATGTTAGAACGGATTATCTGAGAGCAAAGAAACCAACACTTGACTAAGTTCCCTATGAGGGCCCTAAGAACACCTCTCTTCATCAAGGCAATTAAAGGACCTTGGTGGGGGACCAGCATCCAATATGGAAGTCCTCAACAGTCTATATATCTACGATGGGTAAGATTTTAATAGGTAGAGATGTGAGGACAGTTTAGTTTCTCTGTTGCTCAGAGGTAAGAGAGAACAACCTGTATTTACAATTCCAGCATAGCTACGCAATTGATTTATGCTTAAATTAAAGAGTTAACTTTGGACTAAATTAGAGGGTGGCAGTAATGGTTAGAGATTTGTTCTCAAGCTCAAAGAAAGCTATCAAAGATTTTGGGACAAGGAATAACATTGGCAGAATGTTTGGGGACACTCATTTGGCAATGATTATATCCATTTGGCAAAATACTGAATGGGTAGACCTTAGAAATAGGAAGATTATAAAGTTGGCTTTTGGAATAAATAACAGGCTTAACACAGCCAGATCCTGAATTAGATTGGGAAGTGCAAATTTTTTTTTCTCAAGAAAATTATGCATTGATTTCAAATAAACCAGTTTCCAATGAGTTATAACTATATTTAAGACATGGTCCAAGATACTAAAGCACTACAAGTTGTGCTCCTGATTTCACTCACATAAATATATTTATATCCAGAGGTAATGGTTTATATTGAGACATAATTATTTTTTAGAAAGGATTTAGTGAATCTTTATTCCTCAATGTGCAAAACCACCATTTAAATTATATTTAGAGGTAAATGCCTTATTACCTCCATCCCCAATTCCCTTGCATACATTCTTCAACCTTGAAGTAGGGCCAATGCTATACTTCAATTCTAAGACTTAGAGACTTGGGATACATTTAGAAACTGGAAATTCATGGAGCGTTTGTATGCCTGTGCTTATGGTTGTATATAAGCAATTTTAAAGGTCACCTTTCTGAGAAGGCATATTAGTTTTAACATAAGGAAGCAACAAATGAATGGACAAATGTTAGCCCTGGGTTTCTGGAGTTCCCAAATTGCTTCAATATTTTTAGTGTAATAAATGTCAGACTCAGACTACAAATGCTTTCCAGGGATTGGGGGTGGGCAGAAATGAACAGGCCAATTGATAAAGGGCAAAATAAAACAAAGTTTTACGGAAATGGATTACCGTGTGTTTATTCTTGTTTTAAGACAATAAAATAATTTGCTGTCTTGGATTTTTCAGTGATTCTTTCTGCGATGGTGTGAAATCTGTAGTAATTGATACAGATTTCTTTTAGATCAGGAAGTCCTTTTGACTCCAGTGTCACAACACATCTGCCCCTGTGCAGAAAAGAGTTAACACAGGAGGTGTGAGACTGCTACCCTTGGCGGGGGGGGGGGGACTTGCTTGCAAGCTTGGTTCTTAGATGGCATCTGAGAATTTGGCTCTTGGAGTGCTCCCAGTCAAGAGCTAACTAATAACGGTAGATCACCGTGCCAGATTGTCTGTGCAAACAATTTCATTTATGCTGAACACCTGCTTTATTTCTGGGAGTCTGGAATTTTGGTGCATGTTAGGCAGACAGTGCCTTTGGGACCAGCTTCCAATAAAAACCTTGGACACCGATTCTCTAATGGACTTTCCTGGGCAGAAACATCACACACATGTTGCTGCATTTTCATTGCTGGGGGAAGAGTATGCTCTGATTGACCCTTCATGGGAGGAAGAGAGCATAAGGAAGCCTACACGCATATTCCACCAGACTCCTCCTGTGTCTTTTCCCCTTACATCTCTGTATATCCTTCCTTCCATACTGCTGTCATAAATCTCAGCTGTAAGTACAGTAGGCTAAGTCCCAAGAGTCCTTTCCAGTCCATCTCCAAACTTGAGGGTGGTCTGGTCTTGGAGTCCCCCCAAAACAGCTCCATTCTTTTCAAAGACTTAATGATTCTGGGCAAAAGCATTCATTCCATCATCTGCTAGTGTGGGAAATAGGAATTTTTGTATCCAGTTGAAGATTAGCTTTTTTTTTTTTTTTTAAGTAGAAAGAGAGAAACTTCTTATAAAAATGAAGCCAATGTTAGCCAGCAGTGCAGAATGCATTCTTCTACCTGTTTAGGTTGTAAAATGCTATACTTTTGCACAAAAATGTTTAATTGCTTCAGTAATCTTCCTTGGCAATCAGTAGCCAGTGTCTTGAGTTCATTATAGACTGTGAAGTTTCCTTTCATTTGTTTTAAATGTGCAGCTTTTTGATTTCCCCAATTGAATGAGTACGCTCTTGTTGTTACATTGTGGGAAAGGGTAAATAAAAATGCCAACTGGTCTTCCCCAAACCATCCATCATGCTTTACTACTTGTGTCATAATTCTTTCTTGTTTTCACCATAGCTGAATGGCACTCAATTCCCTGTCCAAAAAAAAAAAACCCTACATTTCTCTTCTTCCCTGACTAGCATGACTAGAGATGCTGTAATCTTTTCCCAAGTCACCCTTCAGGTGGCTTCAGAACAATCTTTTAGGACAATTATAGGGTACAGGTTATCAGTCAAGCAAAGCATCCAGGTACGAAGGTATCCTATTAAGGTTAAAAAAAAACTTCTGCATTCTTCTCTTCACTGCTTATTGGATTACAATCAATTTATTTACCAAAGATGTTAAAGGGGACAATTCCTTTCAGAGCTCTCAGCAGCTTTACTGAACAAACAAATGAAGTCCTTAATCTCCACTTTATATAGCTACTTCTTATCACCCCAATGCCATTAATAGAATCTTGGAATGTTATCTAAACGAAGAGTGTCTCTATATCAGTAATTGTCACATATCCATGTGCATCGGAATCTTTTATTAAGCTTTAAAAATATACATTCTTAGGCCACATTCCCCTGAGACTCTGATTTTGTACATATAAGGAAATTTATATTTTTAACAAGTTCCTCTGATAATGCTTTATACAAAGGGATGTGATGAAAATGTAAAAAAATCTTAACCGTAATTTGAAAAAAAAAATGTTCAAAAGAACAACATTTCAATGTATTTCTCTTGCTCTTACATGGTTATATTAAAGAGATGAAAAGGAGAGGCAGTGAGCAAGCTGACTAGCCATGGCTTTTAAACCCAAGGACTTCCCCTAACGTGTATGCAGCAGGAAGACAGAGAAATGAACTGACCTCTTTGGGAATCATCTTTCCTTCCCCTTTCCTCCTACTTTTCTGTGAATTTGCATAGATTTTCATAATCTCCCAGTCTCTAAATAGAGCTGTTGTTTCCCTCTCTTCCCCCAAAGCAAGAGAGATGAACACAGTTTGGTGAGGAACGATGGTAAGGATCTGGAACAGTGAGGCCTCAAAGGACTGAACCTAAGAAATAAAGAAGGGACACAGAAACTGAATCTATTTGCCTGCTAGTTTGGTGGCCTTCGTGATTAAGGAGAACATGCAATGCACAAACTCACTCGATATTATAATACATAAAAACAGATCAGACTTAATTCATCTTGGGCCAGAAATGACTCGACAAGCATATTTTACAAATACCTATGTTAAATTGATTTGAGATTCTTGAGACACCAATTCTTCAAGAGTTGGTGCTAGTGCTTTAAATGGAAAGGAAATCTACTTTTTCACTTTTCCAATTGGCTGCCTAATGCATCAAGACAGCTGCCCACGATACACCTCATTTAATTGCAATTGTTGCAGATAAGTTTAAAATTCTCTCTGAAATGTGGAACCATCATTTAGAGCCTCATTTGTTCCCACTATCTCTTGGACACTGTTGGCAACCTTTACTTAAGTAATTATTTATTTTCTCTCCATGGCGTGGCACTTTCTCTCTCTCTCTCTCTCTCTCTCTCTCTCTCTCTAACACATTTTTCTTCTCTCCCACCACCTGTCCTTCTTACTTTGCAAATAATAATCAAATAAGGGAAAAGGATACCTTGATTATTTGACCTAACTCCAGGCTCAGCCCACATATCCATTGCATACTGTTTCCAATGCCTCTTTAGAAATTACCACTGTAATTACCACTTCAAGGAGCTTACTAACTCTTAAGGCATCCAGCTCCAAGACTAGACAAATACAACTTTCTTCTGAAAGTTGAGCTGAAATATATCTCACTAAAACTTCCAAGCCTCACCATGGTTTTCCTCTAAAAATAATAAAGACTGGAAAGATAATCAATTAAATAATTGACATGGTTTAGGTATAAGATAATAAATTTGTAGTTACAAGAAAAAATGGTGGGGACTTTGGTGAACTGAAATATGCATTTACCTTCTAAAGGAACTATCTTTCCCATTGGTTATTTTGAAGAAGTGTGGCCCAGTGTCATTGGATTTTCCAGTTCTTTAAGGAAGACCAGGAAACAAGATTCATGTGTAGGCCGGGCGTGGTGGCTCACACCTGTAATCCTAGCACTCTAGGTGGCCGAGGCGGGAGGATCGCTCAAGGTCAGGAGTTCGAAACTAGCCAGAGCAAAAAGGAGACCCCGTCTCTACTAAAAAATAGAAATTAATTGGCCAACTAAAAATATATAGCAAAATTAGCCGGGCATGGTGGCACATACCTGTAGTCCCAGCTACTCGGGAGGCTGAGGCAGGAGGATCCCTTGAGCCCAGGAGTTTGAGGTTGCTGTGAGCTAGGCTGACACCATGGCACTCTAGCCTGGGCAGCAGAGTGAAACTGTTTCAAAAAAAAAAAAGATTCATGTGTAAAACCTCCCAGTTTTTGAATATTTCCAATGAATTCAAATATGAAACACTATTTAGGCTGACACTACTGTCCACACAAAATGCATTGACAGCTGGATTTCACTACTGCCCTTTGTCCTAAAGTCTGTACCTTGTTTCTCCCAACAGCTTTCAAATATTGGGGAAAATAGCTATTTGATACTTTTTTTTATTCCAGGTAAAGTTTCTTTCTGATTCTTTAAATTATCAATATATAATCTAATTATAGAACTCTTATTTTCATTATAGCCTTTTTAAGTCTCTGTACTGTTGACTTTTTTTAAACAACTTTATTGAAGTATAATTTATATACCATGCAATTAATCCATTTTAAGTGTACAATTAAATGACTATTAGTAAATTTACCAAGTTGTACAGCTATTCACACAAATCAGTTTTAGAACATTTCCTCCCCCCTATTGAGACCCCTAATTCCCATCCCCAACTACATTTCAAGCATGCCCCTCCCCTCCAAAATGCTCACTGCCTCCCTCAGATGTGGGTCTACACCCCTTCCCCCAAATCCCTGGTGAACACCACCACCATTTGAGCACCGTAGTGTTAATCAGTCAGTCCCAATTTGATGGCGAGTACATGTGGGGCCCATTCTTCCAATCTTGTGTCACCTCACTTTGAATAATGGCCTCAAGCTCAATCCAAGATAATATAAGCGGTGCTAGCTCACTGTTGTTTCTTAAAATTGAGTAATATTCCATTGTAAACAAATATTCTTGAAATGAACTAGACCAGGTTGTACTAGTGAAGGATCTGACATGTAACCACCCCAACAGTGCATCATACTTGACACCCATCTGGAAAGAATATCTATTAAGTCAGGAATTCCACCGTTCTCTGGGTGTGCATTTGTAAATGGACACACACAGATGTGCACACACATATGCACAGACATACATGCAGAAACACACATGTATATATGTATGTATGTATTTAAACTTAATACATAACTTCACAATTTTCACTGTTAGATTATATCTGGTAAATATAACATTTAATTGTAGTCTATTTAATTCCTATTAACTCTGATTCTGTCATTACCTGTTTGTACTTAATCATGGCTTTATGCCATCCACAATTTTTAAAACATATTTTTATTCCTTTATTCAAGAAGTTGTTCAAAGTTGACCATGCCAAGTGCAAGGATAGAACCCAGAGTCATGATATTGACGACTAACTTATTTGTTGTCAGTGAGCTATTAAATAGACATTTTTGAGGTATAATAATGAAACCACTTACAGTTGACCTAACTTCTCTACCTCTACTTTGAGGACATACTGCTTTACTGAAATCTAAATGCCCATTATTTCCCTGGTACCCTAGTTCAGGATTGACACCTTAGAAAGAAAACACAACTGTTCCTAGGCCCTATTCTTCTCCCCCTATTGGTCCCACAGGGTCCTAGGCCACCATGGAGAAGACCAGAAATAGTGACTTCCAGAATCTTTTAATTTGGGGACCTCACGTTTTCCAGCAGTACTTTACACAAGAAATATGATGTGTCCAATTTTCAACGGAATGCATTTTGATGGAGAAATTCCCAGAAACCTCTCCATACTGGCCTTTCTGTTCCACAAATAGGTCAAGCACCTTCACTGTAAGAAACCTCTTTTTGGTCTTCCCTTAGACTCCATGGATGGCTCCTTATGCCTCTGGTGTCAGCTCAAATGTCACCTCAAGAGATTGTTTGTACTATCCCATCTCCATCTCATACAAGTTGTGGGACCCTTAGCAAGCCACTTAATGTCTCTGGGTTTCTGTTTCCTCCTCTATAAAAGAAGGGTAACAAGGCTACCTATTTCAGTGAGCTTTGTGAGGAGTGGGTGATATGATAAATGTAATTCCCTTCAAACAGTATCTTTGCATGTTAAACACTAGTATCATTGCCATTGTTACTGCTATTATTTGGTCTCTTGCTTCCTTTCCTCAGAGTGACTCTCACGTTTACCTATTTAATTTTCGTCAAAGCTTTATTAGCATTTCAAATTACCTCATTTGCTGTTTACTTGTTAATTGTAGATTGCTCTCAATGTACAGGTAAGTGTCCTGAGGATGTGCTTGTCTCTGCGTGGCTGTGTGCCCATTGACTAGATGGTACCTGGCCCAAAGCAGGCACTTTGTCAACTGCATGAAGTCAACTTTGTCAACTTTGTCAGCTGCATGAAGAAATGGAAGCACAAGTGAATGAAAGGTGGTCTCCTCCAGAGTAGTGTCATATCTCTAAAATTTCTTGGCATATGGAAACACAAAACATATTTTTTTTTATTAGGGGAAAACTACAAAGCATTTACAGTACAATGTTTACAGTCACAATTTGTAGTGAGCTGATTTCCCAAAATATATTACCACTCAAGTTGACTTATCTTGTTACATTCAAAAATCTACTCTGTCAAAGTA